>JASAND010018095.1:0-32163 GCA_030248195.1 Trissonchulus latispiculum
ATCTTTGTCATCTTCATCAACAACATAAACAACAACAACGTGTTCAAGAAAAAACATCGAAAATAATGCGCTATGTTACCAAAAGGAGCATTGGTATTGGATGGAAGGGATTCTGTACCTGGTGCACCCATCTGAGAACCTGGTCCTGCACTGGCAGCTTCCTTGATCTGCTTCTTGGACCCTCCTGAAATAATGCTATTTGCATGAACACAATTATAAATTTGCTGTGAAAGAACAGTACGCCGCCGGAACCTTGCTCGCACGGGGTGGAGCCCCAGTCTTACGTCCGCCCTGCTGCTTTAGCGTCTTTCCCCCATCAGTAACTGAAAAGAAAAAATCAGAAACAGTAAATCCAAAGTATTCTACACGCAGGCCCGCACCCAGGATTTTAGAAAGGGGAGGGTCCAAAGTCAAGCTTGAACGAAATTTTAACATGTTTAATATTGCAAAATGGTCGGCCTTTTTTCAAAAATGTTCCGGAGTCCTTAATTCGTTCGAACATTTCCAGGTTTGCTATAACGGCAGTTGAAATTTTTCTTCTTACCCCTCATGCCATCCCAAAAGGGGTGGGTCTAGACCCCTTAAACTCCCCCCTGTGCGGGTTTGCCTACAGACAGGCACATTACAACAATCTGGTTTAGCCAACAGCCAAAACTATGCACACAGGAATCAGTCAAAACACATCTATCTTCGTCATCATTATCAACAACATAAACAACAACAACATGTTCAAGAAAAAACATCGAAAGTAATGCGCTTGGCAGACCAAACAAGTTCTTTTAACCTTTGGAGTTTAAGCTTAATCAAAGCAGCAGCAATCGGTAACGTTACAGGTTCATGGCAAAATAAGTTGGTTTCACTTTATTTTCTTCAGCATGCAAACTGCGACAATAATCAGTAGTTCAAAGGGAAGCAAGGGATGCGTCATCCATCTAGGAGTTCCGTCTAAGCAAACTCTCTTAACATGAAGCGCTGTGCGTGATCAAAGCATAAGGAATCCGTAACGTTACATGGTGGTGTCAAAAAGAGCTGATTTCTTTTAACTCAGCTGATGTTACCAGCAGAGGAATAGTCATTTAGCGTTACTGCTAAACTTGAGTCGCATGCTAGATCTAGGACGCCAGTCCAAACAAGATCGTTTAACCTTTGGAGTCTAAGCTTAATCAAAGCTGCAGCAATCCGTAACGTTACAAGTTCATGGCAAAATAAGTTGGTTTCACTTTAGTTTCCTCAGCATTCAAAAACTGCGTCAATAATCAGTTTGTGAACGGGAAGCAAGGGATGCGTCATCCATCTACGAGTTCCGCCTAAGCAAACTCTCTTAACATGAAGCTCTGTGCGTGATTAGAGTATTAGCAATCCGTAACGTTACATGGTGGAGTCAAAAAGAGCTGATTTCTTTTAACTCGACTGAGGTTACCAGCAGAGGAATAGTCAGTTAGGGTAACAGGGAAACAAGAGTCCCGAGTTAATCTAGGAGGGCAGACAAGCAAGTTCTTTTAACCTTTAGAGTCCAAGCTTAACCAAAGCTGCAGCAAACCGTAACGTTACAGGTTCAAGACAAAACAAGTTGATTTCACTTTATTTTCCTCAGCATTCAAACGGCGACAATAATCAGTTGGAAGCAAGGGATGCGATATCCATCTAGGAGTTCGGTCTAAGCAAACTCTCTGAACATGAAGCACTGTGCGTGATTAAAATATTAGGAATGCGTGACGTTACATGGTGGAGTCGAAAAGAGCTGATTTCTTTTAACTCGACTGACGTTACCAGCAGAGGAATAGTCAATTAGCGTTACAGGGAAACAAGAGTCCCGCGCTTAATGTAGGATGGCAGACCAAACAAGTTCTTTTAACCTTTGGAGTCTAAGCTTAATCAAAGCTGCAGCAATCGGTAACGTTACAGGTTCAAGACAAAACAAGTTGATTTCACTTTATTTTCCTCAGCATTCAAACTGCGACAATAATCAGTTGGAAGCAAGGGATGCGATATCCATCTAGGAGTTCGGTCTAAGCAAACTCTCTGAACATGAAGCACTGTGCGTGATCAAAGCATAAGGAATCCGTAACGTTACATGGTGGTGTCAAAAAGAGCTGATTTCTTTTAACTCAGCTGAGGTTACCAGCAGAGGAATCGTCAATTAGCGTTACTGCTAAACTAGAGTCGCATGCTAGATCTAGGACGCTAGTCCAAATAAGATGGTTTAACCTTTGGAGTCTAAGCTTAATCAAAGCTGCAGCAGTCCGTAACGTTACAGGTTCAAGACAAAACAAGTTGATTTCACTTTATTTTCCTCAGCATGCAAACTGCGACCATAATCAGAATGTCAAAGGTAAGCAAGGGATGCGTTATCCATCTAGGAGTTCCGTCTAAGCAAACTCTCTTAACATGAAGCGCTGTGCGTGATCAAAGCATAAGGAATCCGTAACGTTACATGGTGGTGTCAAAAAGAGCTGATTTCTTTTAACTCAGCTAAGGTTACCAGCAGAGGAATCGTCAATTAGCGTTACTGCTAAACTAGAGTCGCATGCTAGATCTAGGACGCTAGTCCAAATAAGATGGTTTAACCTTTGGAGTCTAAGCTTAATCAAAGCTGCAGCAGTCCGTAACGTTACAGGTTCATGGCAAAATAAGTTGGTTTCACTTTATTTTCTTCAGCATGCAAACTGCGACAATAATCAGTAGTTCAAAGGGAAGCAAGGGATGCGTCATCCATCTAGGAGTTCCGTCTAAGCAAACTCTCTTAACACGAAGTGCTGTGTGTGTTCAAAGTATTAGGAATCCGTAACGTTACATGGTGGAGTCAAAAAGAGCTGATTTCTTTTAACTCAGCTGATGTTACCAGCAGAGGAATAGTCATTTAGCGTTACTGCTAAACTAGAGTCGCATGCTAGATCTAGGACGCCAGTCCAAACAAGATCGTTTAACCTTTGGAGTCTAAGCTTAATCAAAGCTGCAGCAATCCGTAACGTTACAGGTTCATGGCAAAATAAGTTGGTTTCACTTTATTTTCCTCAGCATTCAAAAACTGCGTCAATAATCAGTTTGTGAACGGGAAGCAAGGGATGCGTCATCCATCTAGGAGTTCCGTCTAAGCAAACTCTTTTAACATGAAGCGCTGTGTGTGATCAAAGTATTAGGAATCCGTAACGTTACATAGTGGAGTCAAAAAGAGCTGATTTCTTTTGACTCGCCTGAGGTTACCAGTAGAGGAATAGTCAGTTAGGGTTACAGGGAAACAAGAATCCCGAGTTAATCTAGGAGGGCAGACAAACAAGTTCTTTTAACCTTTAGAGTCCAAGCTTAACCAAAGCTGCAGCAGTCCGTAACGTTACAGGTTCATGACAAAATAAGTTGGTTTCACTTTATTTTCTTCAGCATGCAAACTGCGACAATAACTAGTAGTTCAAAGGGAAGCAAGGGATGCGTCATCCATCTAGGAGTTCCGTCTAAGCAAACTCTCTTAACACAAAGTGCTGTGTGTGTGTTCAAAGTATTAGGAATCCGTAACGTTACATGATGGAGTCAAAAAGAGCTGATTTCTTTTAACTTGACTGAGGTTACCAGCAGAGGAATACTCAATTAGCGTTACAGGGAAACAAGAGTCCCACGCTTAATCTAGGACGGCAGACCAAACAAGTTCTTTTAACCTTCGGAGTCTAAGCTTAATCAAAGCCGCAGCAATCCGTAACGTTACAGGTTCAAGACAAAACAAGTTGATTTCACTTTATTTTCCTCAGCATTCAAACTGCGACAATAATCAGTTGGAAGCAAGGGATGCGATATCCATCTAGGAGTTCGGTCTAAGCAAACTCTCTGAACATGAAGCACTGTGCGTGATTAAAATATTAGGAATGCGTAACGTTACATGGTGGAGTCGAAAAGAGCTGATTTTTTTTTAACTCGACTGACGTTACCAGCAGAGGAATAGTCAATTAGCGTTACAGGGAAACAAGAGTCCCACGCTTAATCTAGGACGGCAGACCAAACAAGTTCTTTTAACCTTCGGAGTCTAAGCTTAATCAAAGCCGCAGCAAACCGTAACGTTACAGATTCAAGACAAAACAAGTTGATTTCACTTTATTTTCCTCAGCATTCAAACGGCGACAACAATCAGTTTGTCAACGGGAAGCAAGGGATGCGTTATCCATCTAGGAGTTCCGTATAAGCAAACTCTCTTAACACGAAGCGCTGTGTGTGATCAACGTATTAGGAATCCGTAACGTTACATGATGGAGTCAAAAAGAGCTGATTTCTTTTAACTTGACTGAGGTTACCAGTAGAGGAATAGTCAGTTAGGGTTACAGGGAAACAAGAGTCCCGAGTTAATCTAGGAGGGCAGACAAACAAGTTCTTTTAACCTTTAGAGTCCAAGCTTAACCAAAGCTGCAGCAGTCCGTAACGTTACAGGTTCATGGCAAAATAAGTTGGTTTCACTTTATTTTCTTCAGCATGCAAACTGCGACAATAATCAGTAGTTCAAAGGGAAGCAAGGGATGCGTCATCCATCTAGGAGTTCCGTCTAAGCAAACTCTCTTAACACGAAGTGCTGTGTGTGTTCAAAGTATTAGGAATCCGTAACGTTACATGGTGGAGTCAAAAAGAGCTGATTTCTTTTAACTCGACTGACGTTACCAGCAGAGGAATAGTCAATTAGCGTTACAGGGAAACAACAGTCCCGCGCTTAGTGTAGGACGGCAGACCAAACAAGTTCTTTTAACCTTTGGAGTCTAAGCTTAATCAAAGCTGCAGCAATCGGTAACGTTACAGGTTCATGGCAAAATAAGTTGGTTTCACTTTATTTTCTTCAGCATGCAAACTGCGACAATAATCAGTAGTTCAAAGGGAAGCAAGGGATGCGTCATCCATCTAGGAGTTCCGTCTAAGCAAACTCTCTTAACATGAAGCGCTGTGCGTGATCAAAGCATAAGGAATCCGTAACGTTACATGGTGGTGTCAAAAAGAGCTGATTTCTTTTAACTCGACTAAGGTTACCAGCAGAGGAATAGTCATTTAGCGTTACTGCTAAACTTGAGTCGCATGCTAGATCTAGGACGCCAGTCCAAACAAGATCGTTTAACCTTTGGAGTCTAAGCTTAATCAAAGCTGCAGCAATCCGTAACGTTACAGGTTCATGGCAAAATAAGTTGGTTTCACTTTAGTTTCCTCAGCATTCAAAAACTGCGTCAATAATCAGTTTGTGAATGGGAAGCAAGGGATGCGTCATCCATCTACGAGTTCCGCCTAAGCAAACTCTCTTAACATGAAGCTCTGTGCGTGATTAGAGTATTAGCAATCCGTAACGTTACATGGTGGAGTCAAAAAGAGCTGATTTCTTTTAACTCGACTGAGGTTACCAGCAGAGGAATAGTCAGTTAGGGTAACAGGGAAACAAGAGTCCCGAGTTAATCTAGGAGGGCAGACAAACAAGTTCTTTTAACCTTTAGAGTCCAAGCTTAACCAAAGCTGCAGCAAACCGTAACGTTACAGGTTCAAGACAAAACAAGTTGATTTCACTTTATTTACCTCAGCATTCAAACGGCGACAACAATCAGTTTGTCAACGGGAAGCAAGGGATGCGTTATCCATCTAGGAGTTCCGTATAAGCAAACTCTCTTAACACGAAGCGCTGTGTGTGATCAAAGTATTAGGAATCCGTAACGTTACATGATGGAGTCAAAAAGAGCTGATTTCTTTTAACTTGACTGAGGTTACCAGCAGAGGAATACTCAATTAGCGTTACAGGGAAACAAGAGTCCCACGCTTAATCTAGGACGGCAGACCAAACAAGTTCTTTTAACCTTCGGAGTCTAAGCTTAATCAAAGCCGCAGCAATCCGTAACGTTACAGGTTCAAGACAAAACAAGTTGATTTCACTTTATTTTCTTCAGCATGCAAACTGCGACAATAATCAGTAGTTCAAAGGGAAGCAAGGGATGCGTCATCCATCTAGGAGTTCCGTCTAAGGAAACTCTCTTAACACGAAGTGCTGTGTGTGTTCAAAGTATTAGGAATCCGTAACGTTACATGATGGAGTCAAAAAGAGCTGATTTCTTTTAACTTGACTGAGGTTACCAGCAGAGGAATACCCAATTAGCGTTACAGGGAAACAAGAGTCCCACGCTTAATCTAGGACGGCAGACTAAACAAGTTCTTTTAACCTTCGGAGTCTAAGCTTAATCAAAGCCGCAGCAATCCGTAACGTTACAGGTTCAAGACAAAACAAGTTGATTTCACTTTATTTTCCTCAGCATTCAAACTGCGACAATAATCAGTTGGAAGCAAGGGATGCGATATCCATCTAGGAGTTCGGTCTAAGCAAACTCTCTGAACATGATGCACTGTGCGTGATTAAAATATTAGGAATGCGTAACGTTACATGGTGGAGTCGAAAAGAGCTGACTTCCTTTAACTCGACTGACGTTACCAGCGGAGGAATAGTCAATTAGCGTTACAGGGAAACAAGAGTCCCACGCTTAATCTAGGACGGCAGACCAAACAAGTTCTTTTAACCTTCGGAGTCTAAGCTTAATCAAAGCCGAAGCAAACCGTAACGTTACAGGTTCAAGACAAAACAAGTTGATTTCACTTTATTTTCCTCAGCATTCAAACGGCGACAACAATCAGTTTGTCAACGGGAAGCAAGGGATGCGTTATCCATCTAGGAGTTCCGTATAAGCAAACTCTCTTAACACGAAGCGCTGTGTGTGATCAAAGTATTAGGAATCCGTAACGTTACATGATGGAGTCAAAAAGAGCTGATTTCTTTTAACTTGACTGAGGTTACCAGTAGAGGAATAGTCAGTTAGGGTTACAGGGAAACAAGAGTCCCGAGTTAATCTAGGAGGGCAGACAAACAAGTTCTTTTAACCTTTAGAGTCCAAGCTTAACCAAAGCTGCAGCAGTCCGTAACGTTACAGGTTCATGGCAAAATAAGTTGGTTTCACTTTATTTTCTTCAGCATGCAAACTGCGACAATAATCAGTAGTTCAAAGGGAAGCAAGGGATGCGTCATCCATCTAGGAGTTCCGTCTAAGCAAACTCTCTTAACACGAAGTGCTGTGTGTGTTCAAAGTATTAGGAATCCGTAACGTTACATGGTGGAGTCAAAAAGAGCTGATTTCTTTTAACTCAGCTGATGTTACCAGCAGAGGAATAGTCATTTAGCGTTACTGCTAAACTAGAGTCGCATGCTAGATCTAGGACGCCAGTCCAAACAAGATCGTTTAACCTTTGGAGTCTAAGCTTAATCAAAGCTGCAGCAATCCGTAAAGTTACAGGTTCATGGCAAAATAAGTTGGTTTCACTTTATTTTCCTCAGCATTCAAAAACTGCGTCAATAATCAGTTTGTGAACGGGAAGCAAGGGATGCGTCATCCATCTAGGAGTTCCGTCTAAGCAAACTCTTTTAACATGAAGCGCTGTGTGTGATCAAAGTATTAGGAATCCGTAACGTTACATAGTGGAGTCAAAAAGAGCTGATTTCTTTTGACTCGCCTGAGGTTACCAGTAGAGGAATAGTCAGTTAGGGTTATAGGGAAACAAGAGTCCCGAGTTAATCTAGGAGGGCAGACAAACAAGTTCTTTTAACCTTTAGAGACCAAGCTTAACCAAAGCTGCAGCAGTCCGTAACGTTACTGGTTCATGGCAAAATAAGTTGGTTTCACTTTATTTTCCTCAGCATTCAAAAACTGCGTCAATAATCAGTTTGTGAACGGGAAGCAAGGGATGCGTCATCCATCTAGGAGTTCCGTATAAGCAAACTCTCTTAACACGAAGCGCTGTGTGTGATCAAAGTATTAGGAATCCGTAACCTTACATGATGGAGTCAAAAAGAGCTGATTTCTTTTAACTTGACTGAGGTTACCAGCAGAGGAATACTCAATTAGCGTTACAGGGAAACAAGTGTCCCACGCTTAATCTAGGACGGCAGACCAAACAAGTTCTTTTAACCTTCGGAGTCTAAGCTTAATCAAAGCCGCAGCAATCCGTAACGTTACAGGTTCAAGACAAAACAAGTTGATTTCACTTTTGTTTTCTTCAGCATGCAAACTGCGACAATAATCAGTAGTTCAAAGGGAAGCAAGGGATGCGTCATCCATCTAGGAGTTCCGTCTAAGCAAACTCTCTTAACACGAAGTGCTGTGTGTGTTCAAAGTATTAGGAATCCGTAACGTTACATGGTGGAGTCAAAAAGAGCTGATTTCTTTTAACTCGACTGACGTTACCAGCAGAGGAATAGTCAATTAGCGTTACAGGGAAACAACAGTCCCGCGCTTAATGTAGGACGGCAGACCAAACAAGTTCTTTTAACCTTTGGAGTCTAAGCTTAATCAAAGCTGCAGCAATCGGTAACGTTACAGGTTCATGGCAAAATAAGTTGGTTTCACTTTATTTTCTTCAGCATGCAAACTGCGACAATAATCAGTAGTTCAAAGGGAAGCAAGGGATGCGTCATCCATCTAGGAGTTCCGTCTAAGCAAACTCTCTTAACATGAAGCGCTGTGCCTGATCAAAGCATAAGGAATCCGTAACGTTACATAGTGGTGTCAAAAAGAGCTGATTTCTTTTAACTCAGCTGATGTTACCAGCAGAGGAATAGTCATTTAGCGTTACTGCTAAACTTGAGTCGCCTGCTAGATCTAGGACGCCAGTCCAAACAAGATCGTTTAACCTTTGGAGTCTAAGCTTAATCAAAGCTGCAGCAATCCGTAACGTTACAGGTTCATGGCAAAATAAGTTGGTTTCACTTTAGTTTCCTCAGCATTCAAAAACTGCGTCAATAATCAGTTTGTGAACGGGAAGCAAGGGATGCGTCATCCATCTACGAGTTCCGCCTAAGCAAACTCTCTTAACATGAAGCTCTGTGCGTGATTAGAGTATTAGCAATCCGTAGCGTTACATGGTGGAGTCAAAAAGAGCTGATTTCTTTTAACTCGACTGAGGTTACCAGCAGAGGAATAGTCAGTTAGGGTAACAGGGAAACAAGAGTCCCGAGTTAATCTAAGAGGGCAGACAAACAAGTTCTTTTAACCTTTAGAGTCCAAGCTTAACCAAAGCTGCAGCAAACCGTAACGTTACAGGTTCAAGACAAAACAAGTTGATTTCACTTTATTTTCCTCAGCATTCAAACGGCGACAACAATCAGTTTGTCAACGGGAAACAAGGGATGCGTTATCCATCTAGGTGTTCCGTATAAGCAAACTCTCTTAACACGAAGCGCTGTGTGTGATCAAAGTATTCGTAGCAGTAGCATAGAATACTTCAAAGACAAAGTACTTCGGTTGAACATTAATATACTAAACAAAGGATACAGTAAACGAAAGCTGAAGTTAATACTTCAGCAATTTTGCGCTAAGGATGAATTTAAGAAGAAGTATGGACGACAATTAGAACACGCAGTTCTAAATCAACTGTTTTAATTTTAGGCGCATGATGGACTCTGCAGACCACCGTCGTTCCCCTCGCAATTCCGGAACTGTGGGCGACGGCATGGGGCGAGGACGCGAGGGGCAAACAGAAACTCCAACTTTCTATTCACAAAAAACTATTGAGCACCTCACCCCGGTCTGCACGCGCCTTACCCAATACTAGCACTAAGTCACATGTCACAGGAATCCTAGGGCCCAACATCTATCTACGGTGACAGTGAATGTATCACTTTTTGGTGCTGTCCAACTACCCGAGCGTCCAATCACACAACCTTTCTAGTAAACCCATACCTATTTCACCTATACTACCCCAACCCTACCACAAGTGCACCACTATCTGTTTACTGTATTATATTTAATGTTTAGATACTTGTTTATGTGATTATTTATGATGATTTGGTTTCAGAAGTGGTTCTGTTTGTTGGTCCTAATCTTGCTTCATCGGGTTGGCCCGGATCAACCGGTCTCCAGTTCTGGCGGAGGTAATCCTTATACCACGTATTAGGAATCCGTTACGTTACATGGTGGAGTCAAAAAGAGCTGATTTCTCTTAACTCGACTGAGGTTACCAGCAGAGGAATAGTCAATTAGCGTTACAGGGAAACAAGAGTCCCGCGCTTAATCTAGGACGGCAGACCAAACAAGTTCTTTTAAACTTTGGAGTCTAAGCTTAATCAAAGCTGCAGCAATCCGTAACGTTACAGGTTCAAGACAAAACAAGTTGGTTTCACTTTATTTTCCTCAGCATTCAAAAACTGTGTCAATAATCAGTTTGTGAACGGGAAGCATGGGATGCGTCATCCATCTAGGAGTTCCGTCTAAGCAAACTCTCTTAACACGAAGTGCTGTGTGTGATCAAAGTATTAGGAATCCGTAACGTTACATGGTGGAGTCAAAAAGAGCTGATTTCTTTTAACTCGACTGACGTTACCAGCAGAGGAATAGTCAATTAGCGTTACTGCTAAACTAGAGTCGCATGCTAGATCTAGGACGCCAGTCCAAGCAAGATCGTTTAAACTTTGGAGTCCAAGCTTAACCAAAGCTGCAGCAAACCGTAACATTACAGGTTCAAGACAAACCAAGTTGATTTAAATTTATTTTCCTCAGCATTCAAACGGCGACAACAATCAGTTTGTCAACGGGAAGCAAGGGATGCGTTATCCATCTACGAGTTCCGCCTAAGCAAACTCTCTTAACATGAAGCTCTGTGCGTGATTAGAGTATTAGCAATCCGTAACGTTACATGGTGGAGTCAAAAAGAGCTGATTTCTTTTAACTCGACTGAGGTTACCAGCAGAGGAATAGTCTGTTAGGGTTACAGGGAAACAAGAGTCCCACGCTTAATCTAGGACGGCAGACCAAACAAGTTCTTTTAACCTTTGGAGTCTAAGCTTAATCAAAGCTGCAGCAATCCGTAACGTTACAGGTTCAAGACAAAACAAGTTGATTTCACTTTATTTTCCTCAGCATTCAAACTGCGACAATAATCAGTTGGAAGCAAGGGATGCGATATCCATCTAGGAGTTCGGTCTAAGCAAACTCTCTGAACATGAAGCACTGTGCGTGATTAAAATATTAGGAATCCGTAACGTTACATGGTGGAGTCAAAAAGAGCTGATTTCTTTTAACTCAGCTGAGGTTACCAGCAGAGGAATAGTCAATTAGCGTTACTGCTAAACTAGAGTCGCATGCTAGATCTAGGACGCCAGTCCAACCAAGATCGTTTAACCTTTCGAGTCTAAGCTTAATCAAAGCTGCAGCAATCCGTAACGTTACAGGTTCAAGACAAAACAAGTTCATCTCACTTTATTTTCCTCAGCATGCAAACTGCGACTATAATCAGTATGTCAAAGGGAAGCAAGGGATGCGTCATCCATCTAGGAATTCCGTCTAAGCAAACTCTCTTATCATGAAGCGCTGTGTGTGATCAAAGTATTAGGAATCCGTAACGTTACATGGTGGAGTCAAAAAGAGCTGATTTCTTTTAACTCGACTGAGGTTACCAGCAGAGGAATAGTCAATTAACGTTACAGGGAAACAAGAGTCCCGCGCTTAATCTAGGACGGCAGACCAAACAAGTTCTTTTAACCTTTGGAGTCTAAGCTTAATCAAAGCTGCAGCAATCCGTAACGTTACAGGTTCAAGACAAAACAAGTTGATTTCACTTTATTTACCTCAGCATTCAAACGGCGACAACAATCAGTTTGTCAACGGGAAGCAAGGCATGCGTTATCCATCTACGAGTTCCGCCTAAGCAAACTCTCTTACCATGAAGCTCTGTGCGTGATTAGAGTATTAGCAATCCGTAACGTTACATGGTGGAGTCAAAAAGAGCTGATTTCTTTTAACTCGACTGAGGTTACCAGCAGAGGAATAGCCAATTAGCGTTACTGTTAAACTAGAGTCGCATGCTAGATCTAGGACGCCAGTCCAAATAAGATCGTTTAACCTTTGGAGTCTAAGCTTAATCAAAGCTGCAGCAGTCCGTAACTTTACAGGTTCATGGCAAAATAAGTTGGTTTCACTTTATTTTCCTCAGCATGCAAACTACGACAATAATCAGTATGTCAAAGGGAAGCAAGGGATGCGTTATCCATCTAGGAGTTCCGTCTAAGCAAACTCTCTTAACATGAAGCGTTGTGCGTGATCAAAGCATAAGGAATCCGTAACGTTACATGGTGGAGTCAAAAAGAGCTGATTTCTTTTAACTCGACTGAGGTTACCAGCAGAGGAATAGTCGATTAGAGTTACTGATAAACTATAGTCGCATGCTAGGTCTAGGACGCCAGTCCAACCAAGATCGTTTAACCTTTCGAGTCTAAGCTTAATCAAAGCTGCAGCAATCCGTAACGTTACAGGTTCAAGACAAAACAAGTTCATCTCACTTTATTTTCCTCAGCATGCAAACTGCGACTATAATCAGTATGTCAAAGGGAAGCAAGGGATGCGTTATCCATCTAGGAGTTCCGTCTAAGCAAATTCTCTTAACATGAAGCGTTGTGCGTGATCAAAGCATAAGGAATCCGTAACGTTACATGGTGGAGTCAAAAAGAGCTGATTTCTTTTAACTCGACTGAGGTTACCAGCAGAGGATAGTCAATTAGCGTTACTGATAAACTAGAGTCGCATGCTAGATCTAGGACGGGAGACAAAACAAGTCTTTAAACTTTGAACTCTAAACTTAATCAAAGCTGCAGCAATTTGTAACGTTACAGGTTCAAGACAAAACAAGTTGATTTCACTTTATTTCAATCAGCATGCAAACGACGACAATAATCAGTTGGAAGCAAGGGATGCGATATCCATCTAGGAGTTCGGTCTAAGCAAACTCTCTGAACATGATGCGCTGTGTGTTATCAAAGTATTAGGAATCCGTAACGTTACATGGTGGAGTCAAAAAGAGCTGATTTCTTTTAACTCGACTGAGGTTACCAGCAGAGGAATAGTCAATTAGGGTTACAGGGAAACAAGAGTCCCGCGCTTAATCTAGGATTGAAGACAAGCAAGTTCTTTTAATCTTTGAAGTCCAAGCTTATTTGATCCTCTTGTTTGATCCCCTTAGCCCTCCCTTTTCCCTTCTCAAATTTCAAAATTTAAACTTTTTAAATCTTAAAATTTTTGAAATCAGTTGGTCCGAAACCCTAACCCTAAATTTCATCTCAATCCGCCAAATTTTTCTTCTTCGGAGCACTGGGGGGAGGGTGATAATGTGAAAGGCCTCCTACATATGTACATGTTACTCAACAACACTACATATTAGAGCATTAAGATTAGTTCACATATTCAAACATTTGTTTAAATCTGACGCAGAGTCAGTGTTTTCTAATATTGCGGTATCGTTAAAAATAAAATTCTGACTAACGACATTCTGACAAATGAAATTCTGACTAAAGAAAGTAGACGATGAGGTATAATTAGGGTTGTGAGGGGGGCGGTGGTGGGGCCGGCCCCCATTTTATTTTCGGGGACCTGCCGGCCCAGGTCCAGAATGGGCCGGCCGGCCGGTGACAGGCCGGCCGGTCACAAGCCAGCCAGTCAAATACGGGACGGCCGACCGGTCAGTGATAATTTCTGCGGCTTATCGCCTTTAACTTCCTAAAATCTTCCTTGAAAACTATTAAATATCTCTTATTTTTAATTATATTTTGGATAGCCGGCGAAAAATGGCACCGGCCGGCCGGCGTCGCGAGCTGGGCCGGGCTGCCCACGAAAAATTGGGCGGGTGAACAACACTACTGTGACCAGTTCAGGTTTATTATCTTTGCCAGAGATACGTCAAAGTCAGCTGTCGTGTTGTCATACAACAGTGAATTTTGGTGTGATAAGCACCACACGTAGAAGCTTGAAAACATTTCTACTGATTTGATTTTCGGTTACTTCTTCTTTTATACTCTGCCTGACTCACTATTTCGTCATAGATTTTGGGCAAACCCTTATATTTGATGTAAACCTTATTCGGCTTACCATTTATTACGGTTGCTGACGCAATATTTTGATTTAACATGGCTGATGGTTCTGCTAAAGACAATTCCCCCGCATAAAACGATCCGACAATTTGCTCTGGATTTCTAGAAGTATCTGCAAGTATATAACGCTCAGGTATACAAGGTAACTTTTTAACGACCTTAAATATTTCTCTGCTGTATTGTTCGTTTCCTGCTTATTTAATTTGCCCTTTTCTGCTTTTCGTATCCTAACAAGCGAATTTATATCAAATTTAGACGCTGTATAACGTTTGAAACGTTTATTTGTTAAACTATCGTTTTTGAATCTTAGTCGATGGAGTACTTCGCCTGAAATTTTATTATCGACATTGTTAGGAGTCATTCCAATTGAGCGATGAAATGTGTTGTTATAGCTTATAATTATTTTTGGAAGTGCTTTAAGATTTAGCGTTATTAGTAGAGACATACTTAAGAATCTTCCCTTTGATGGTCTGAATGCATCTTTCAACCATAACTGCCTTTTCATATCCTTGTGCAATTGTATGCTTTATATACTCACGTTTCAAGAATTCCTGGAATACTTTGGACATAAAATTGCTGCCTTGATCAGTTCTTAAAAAATAAGGTTTAGCTTTCATGCTTGAAATTATACACTTAAATCGTATCATAGTATTTCTTGCTGGTTCCTGTTGTAAAGGGACAGCAGCCACTTTCCTGCTAAAGCAATCAATTGCAATTAAAACCTTCTTAGGTATAAATTTTGGTGTGTGCATCACATCAGCATCCCATTGCATATTTATATCTGACACTACAATTTTTTGACGAGGGTAGTTTAGCTGAGGTCTTCCATGAAGATTATATGTTCGCTGTTCCCTCAGCCATGTTTGAATATCACTTAGTTTGACAGAGTTATACCCAACTCCATGAATGGCTTTAAGGTGGTGGTTTCCTTTTGTGTAAATCTTTATGAAAGTAGATGAAACTTTCCAAATATGTTATTTTGGTACTCTTTAACGTTCTGGGACCAGTTACACATTTTTAAGAGAAAAATAAGAAATTTTTGGTTTTTGCCACAATTCTCTCAGTACATAGTCGAGACACCGGATTGGTTGGCATGGCTGGAAAGAGGGCGCCAAAATCAACATTTTTGCTTTTACAACCTTTGAGCTATCTCTAGTGGTTAAGGCAGTATAAGCAAAAAACGATTTTTGTGGTCGAAAACCGGCCATTTTTGAGGAAATCAGTTTTTTTCGAAATTACTGCCAAATCGTACGGACAATTTTCGTTTATTTATACTCAATCGATACACGGTCTAATTGCCCATTTCATCAGTGCCTATTTGTTGGGATTCGTTGCTTTAAGCTTGAGATTTGGTCGAAAAACCATTTTGCCAAAACTGCAATTATTTTGTTTTGAACATAGATTTCTCAAAAACTATCCAATGGATTCGCGTGATTTTTGGCAGAATGAAAAGTCGCACTATTGCGGAGGGACATTGTTCTTGGTTTGAGCTAAAACATCTCCAATTGCGAGAAAACTCAATTCAAAATTGCGAAAATTCGTGCCATCGCACCTTTGGTGGATTTTCTGGAGTATTGAGGCTTGTTGAGCCAAATCCAAAAAATGCCCCTCGGCCCACATGTCCTTCATGAATGCACTGATTGTAAGCTTTAAAACGATGTATAAAGCTCTTTCCAACTCCCAAAACTGCAAAAGTTATAGCGTTTCAAAAAATCCCCTCAAAAGCACTGCACAAAAGAATACCACCACCTTAAGCAGAACAATAGCCGACCCAAATACCGCTGGCTGACCAGGGGTGTAGTAGAGTTTTCGTAAAATCTCAGTCTCGCTTTTAGTGTTAGTACTACTACTTAGCTACTACTAATGTTCACTATTCAAATAACGTTATAATAGATAAAACCAGTCAAATAGTATCATTTTACACAGAGTTCGAAAATTCAGAAGGATATGATGAAAAGTTGCTGCACAAAAATGATCACTGCTAAAATGAGTCAAATAGTAGTTACGCCTTTATGGATTTGGACGGCAGTATTGACGCCGGAGAGATTATTTGTCTTCGTTTCTTCATTTTGACCTTTACTTCGGATTGAAGTTTTCTCTTTCCACGACTAAAATAGAAGTTCCAAAACTGGTAATATATATATTTTGAAGTTAATTCCTATCCGTCAAATCCGAAGCATACATCCTGTAATTATTAAGGTTCAGGTTATATAAATATTTTCGGCATAACTATAAGAATATAAATAATAAAGTTTATCATGAATCTGATCATAGCAAACGAAATAGTTTACATGTTGAGAAGTTGGCAAACAAGTATAATTGCTTAGTAAACTTAATTTCCAGTCCACTTCAGGAACTGTTTTAATGATTAATATTTACTGCCAGAGCACAGGTTCCTATACAAACCGATATAAATCAAATATTTAAGGAAGAAATCTGTAGCCGCCGCTTGATTACACAAAACTCGTAAAATGATTAACATATATTGATGGGATGGCAGGGTTTCTCGGGATACTGCCATGGTCGGTTCGTTCTCTATGCTTAAACAATGATCGACTTTGTATAAAAAGGAGCTTAAAAATATGAAAATAGGTATTGGCAATCTTCAAAGTTTTCTACTGCTGCAACATTTAGTTTGTCTCTCGTAACTACCCTTTCGTTAGCCAAAAATTTTTAAATTTTTGCCGAAACTCCAACTTTGAAGAGTAATTCCCTTAGGTGCAAATAAGATACAGACGTCTAGTATTTTCCTGCAGATCGGGACATATGTGCCAAATCATATTGGCAAATGGCAACCTTGAAGCTTGGGTCTTGCAGCTAGTACAAATTTTTAATTAATTATGTTGGTAGTTGTGGAAAATGGGGGGTCGGGCACATCAGCGCGACGGCTGCACGGCTAGAAGGCAGCTAAGATCTCAGCACCCAATAATTTTTGACCACACCCATGCTCTACATCTTCGCCAAAATGTAGGCCAATCGGACAAAGTCGGGGCAAACCTTTAGTAGCCCTCCCCCCCCCGGGGGGCCATTTTTGGACGATTTTTCGACAATCTCCGATTTCGCTCAGTTGCACATATTTTGTAGTCTGGGTGGAATATTTTAACGAGTTTTTGAAATTAAAGTCGGATCTCTTATGGTTGTTGAGTAATTTGACCTCAAAGTTGGGGTAAAAATGTTTTTTGGCATTTGAACATTTGTTGAAAAAAATTTGTTCAGAATCTTACTATTTAAGAAACCTTACACTTACTGATTCTCTCTGAATTTGACTTGTCGGGCCTTTGTTCAGCTCTCTTATTTTTTGAAGTTTGCTCCATGCTTCACATTGGACCGTGGCTGGTCCACCCATAGATATTGCCACGTTGCTGTTTTGAATATCTCCGATTGTGATGGAAAACAGCTCCGATGTTCTTTGGCACATATGGACTATCTAAAAACAGAGCTACGGCATATACAAATTTAATTGTTACTTGCAATAGTATAATTCCATGTCAAAATGTCAAAATCTCAGTTGAGTGTTTGGTTGAAAAGTAATAAGTAATTTTACTAATTCTTTTAAAGCTGTCGGATTCTATTTTCTAGTTTTGTCATTTTAATTGATAGACACCTACTAGGGGAATCGGTAGAACCTGCTTTAGTCCAACTCCGGCATTTTTTGTTTCAAGGGTGATGCATTTCCAAACACATTTCGATCGCAGTTAATGGAAAACCGCAAGGTTTATACTTTCAACTAGATGATGGAATTTTTTGCTGTAATTTATATACGATATGTTTAACCTAGACACTTGGCTACTCTGATTAGACACTGGTTAACAACTTGGACACAGCTCAAAATCTGGTTGATACAATTAACTTGAAAAGGACATATATACCTTGACAACTTTGCTTTCAGCTACAACGCCTTGATGTTGTGCCGTTATTTTTAGTTCCTCATCAGCACAGCTTTTTGGAAACAGAAATATTTTTTCCGCTCATTGGGATTCAGCCAAATCTCATTTTGGTCGATACAGTGATTTTGGCCGACTTCCAGCGCAAAGTTGGGGTAAAAATGTTTTTTGGCATTTGAATATTTGTTGAAAAAAATTTGTTCATAATCTTATTATTTAAGAAACCTTACACTTACTGATTCTCTCTGAATTTGACTTGTCGGGCCTTTGTTCAGCTCTCTTATTTTTTGAAGTTTGCTCCATGCTTCACATTGGACCGTGGCTGGTCCACCCATAGATATTGCCACGTTGCTGTTTTGAATATCTCCGATTGTGATGGAAAACGGCTCCGATGTTCTTTGGCACATATGGACTATCTAAAAACAGAGCTACGGCATATACAAACTTAATTGTTACTTGCAATAGTATAATTCCATGTCAAAATGTCAAAATCTCAGTTGAGTGTTTGGTTGAAAAGTAATAAGTAATTTTACTAATTCTTTTAAAGCTGTCGGATTCTATTTTCTAGTTTTGTCATTTTAATTGATAGACACCTACTAGGGGAATCGGTAGAACCTGCTTTAGTCCAACTCCGGCATTTTTTTGTTTCAAGGGTGATGCATTTCCAAACACATTTCGATCGCAGTTAATGGAAAACCGCAAGGTTTATACTTTCAACTAGATGATGGAATTTTTTGCTGTAATTTATATACGATATGTTTAACCTAGACACTTGGCTACTCTGATTAGACACTGGTTAACAACTTGGACACAGCTCAAAATCTGGTTGATACAATTAACTTGAAAAGGACATATATACCTTGACAACTTTGCTTTCAGCTACAACGCCTTGATGTTGTGCCGTTATTTTTAGTTCGTCATCAGCACAGCTTTTTGGAAACAGAAATATTTTTTCCGCTCATTGGGATTCAGCCAAATCTCATTTTGTTCGATACAGTGATTTTGGCCGACTTCCAGCGCAAAGTTGGGGTAAAAATGTTTTTTGGCATTTGAATATTTGTTGAAAAAAAATTTGTTCATAATCTTATTATTTAAGAAACCTTACACTTACTGATTCTCTCTGAATTTGACTTGTCGGGCCTTTGTTCAGCTCTCTTATCTTTTGAAGTTTGCTCGAGGCTTCACATTGGACCGTGGCTGGTCCACCCATAGATATTGCCACGTTGCTGTTTTGAATATCTCCGGTTGTGATGGAAAACGGCTCCGACGTTCTTTGGCACATATGGACTATCTAAAAACAGAGCTACGGCATATACAAATTTAATTGTTACTTGTAATAGTATAATTCCATGTCAAAATGTCAAAATCTCAGTTGAGTGTTTGGTTGAAAAGTAAAAAGTAATTTTACTAATTCTTTTAAAGCTGTCGGATTCTATTTTCTAGTTTTGTCATTTTAATTGATAGACACCTACTAGGGGAATCGGTAGAACCTGCTTTAGTCCAACTCCGGTATTTTTCGTTTCAAGGGTGATGCATTTCCAAACACATTTCGATCGCAGTTAATGGAAAACCGCAAGGTTTATACTTTCAACTAGATGATGGAAGCTACTCTGATTAGACACTGGTTAACAACTTGGACACAGCTCAAAATCTGGTTGATACAATTAATTTGAAAAGGACATATATACCTTGACCACTTTGCTTTCAGCTATAACGCCTTGATGTTGTGCCGTTATTTTTAGTTCGTCATCAGCACAGCTTTTTGGAAACAGAAATATTTTTTCCGCTCATTGGGATTCAGCCAAATCTCATTTTGGTCGATACAGTAATTTTGGCCGACTTCCAGCGCAAAGTTGGGGTAAAAATGTTTTTTGGCATTTGAATATTTATTGAAAAAAATTTGTTCACAATCTTATTATTTAAGAAACCTTACACTTACTGATTCTCTCTGAATTTGACTTGTCGGGCCTTTGTTCAGCTCTCTTATCTTTTGAAGTTTGCTCGAGGCTTCACATTGGACCGTGGCTGGTCCACCCATAGATATTGCCACGTTGCTGTTTTGAATATCTCCGGTTGTGATGGAAAACGGCTCCGACGTTCTTTGGCACATATGGACTATCTAAAAACAGAGCTACGGCATATACAAATTTAATTGTTACTTGCAATAGTATAATTCCATGTCAAAATGTCAAAATCTCAGTTGAGTGTTTGGTTGAAAAGTAATAAGTAATTTTACTAATTCTTTTAAAGCTGTCGGATTCTATTTTCTAGTTTTGTCATTTTAATTGATAGACACCTACTAGGGGAATCGGTAGAACCTGCTTTAGTCCAACTCCGGTATTTTTCGTTTCAAGGGTGATGCATTTCCAAACACATTTCGATCGCAGTTAATGGAAAACCGCAAGGTTTATACTTTCAACTAGATGATGGAAGCTACTCTGATTAGACACTGGTTAACAACTTGGACACAGCTCAAAATCTGGTTGATACAATTAATTTGAAAAGGACATATATACCTTGACAACTTTGCTTTCAGCTATAACGCCTTGATGTTGTGCCGTTATTTTTAGTTCGTCATCAGCACAGCTTTTTGGAAACAGAAATATTTTTTCCGCTCATTGGGATTCAGCCAAATCTCATTTTTGTCTTTTGCAGATTGAGTAAAATTCAGGTGAGTTTTTAATTTTTATTTTTAAAATTTCTTGCAATAGAAGGAATTTGGATTGTTTTTGATGAGTGGATCATGAAGACGAATAAATTTGCAAACTTTCTGCAGAATATCGATCCGTGACTCAAACATTAGTGTACAGCGCTACCCTCCCGCACACCACTTTAAAATTTTATTTCGGAAAAGATCCAGAGCGGATCAAAGAAAAGTAAAGGGTGAATCAAGAAGTATTCCACCAAAGGATCATGACTCAAAAGGTTTTGGGTCTGACTCAAGTAGTGGGTGTGCTAAGGGTACACACGTGCACACACACGCGCGCACACACACGCGCACACACACGCACGCACACACACACACACACACACACACACACACACACACACACACGCACACACTCACTTGCTTTCACACAAACTATAATTTTCTGACTTAGACTGCGAACGGATTCTCAGTCACACAATGATACCGTTTTCCGGGGGTCGAGGGGGTAGTTCCCTATATGCTCCCTATATGTTCCTGAAAAGTGTGCACAAGTCCACCCGTCCCAGGTCGCGAATAATCACTAATAAACCGCACCACCAGAGAACTAGTGATTATCCTGCCCTCTGCTAAGAGGACGACCTTTATACTTTCGGTACTTTGAGAAAACTTAATGAGAGAGATTTTTAGTAGATTCAGTGAAGACAGTACAAATAGAGGTAGTCACAAAACCGACAACAATTTGAGACAGAAAGACAGTGGACATTTTTAACGATAAACAGTTGAAAGTTAGAGTTTTAGATGCGGATTTTCAAAATCTTCAGCAGAACAGCCAACCCAAGCTCCAAACCCAATATGACAATCCTAGTTGAATCTGTGTGTGTCCCTAGACCGGAGATCGGTTCTCACAAAGAATCTAAGTTCCACTTGTAACTCAGAAAACTGACGTTTTGAGAGACGAGATCCAGATAGGCCGGACAGAGCAGCAGAACGGAATCGGGAGGAACTGGAGCGGCTGAAATCAGATGTCCAGGGGTTAGATAACCGGCAGGTAGAAAGACAGAGCAGGAACTGGGGATCCACTGGATCCACGATCAAAGCAGAGTCAGTTGATGTCGAGGAGCAGATGCACAGCATAAAGTCCCCAAGGCAGCTCCTAGAATTGAATCAAATGGGTTAAAACCTGGTCGGTTTTAACCCAGATTCAGCGATATTGACTGGATTTCACAGGACAAAAGGAAGATTGTGAATTTAGAGTTAAGAACACAGATTTAGTGCAAAACTAGCTCGAACTTGTGGGCTCAGAAATGGTCGCAGAACTAACAATTTGAGATTAGAGAGATTTGTCAACCAAAATTAGAAAGTGGATGTTCAGTGATGAATGAAAGAAAGTATTTTTGAAGTTTGAAAAATGGGAAAACGAGTAGAGGGGATTTCTGTTGGAAATCGCCCACCAATGACATTGTTCCTGGATTTCCTTTTCAGGAAATCCAGGGAAATCCAGCTAATGTTCGCTGATATTAGCACATGTATGAAAGCAACACAAAAGGTCAGTATAGAATAGTCTAGGGCGGCGAGAGCCCGATATAATCTCGTATATGCTAGTGTACTGTAAATTCGTAGTCTTGTTATTTAGTACGTCTAGTTTAGTTGAATTTTGCTACAGTCCACGTTTTTGTTGTTTTTTCATTACCAGTTAATTTTGTTACTTGTTTTTATTTTCTTTGCCAATGCATAATATTTGATCATAATTTTTGTGCTTTATATATATAGCCTTTATTGATTTGTGCTGCTTATTTTTGTTGTGTGTTTTGTCATTCCAGTATTTACTGCCAGTCGTTTTTGCAGGGTACAACCCTATGCAGCTTTACTGTGTATACGTATCATATACTAGTTGTCATCATGGCTCTGCCATGCAAAAATTCATATGAGTGCGACTGTGCTGAATAGCACAGTGATAAGACCGGACCTGTTATCTTCACCGGCCAATTTTTCATCGCCGTTGACGCATCGGCCTAACTTTAGGCTGCCTTCGGTTCGCGGTGCGCGAACGAATCGAGTTCGCACCGGTGGCCGAAATCTCTTACCTGTTGTTCGGGAACTCGGTGACACCGGTTCCTCGGACTTTTCCGGACCGATTGGTCGGCCTTTATCGCCAAGTGGTCGAGCGGCGTCGCCAGATTGACCCGAGATTCCGACTGTCCCAGTCCTGGGGCATGTCAATGTGCTTCAACTGACCCCAGAAACCGTCCATGTTCTTCATGATTACGTGAAATGGTTCAAGTCAATCTCGAAGTTCAAGGGGCGAAAAGGTGGCATTCAGCTGTCGACGTGGCTTCGCATGTTTGAGAACACTTGGTCGGCAAGCCTGGCCCCAGCTGAGCTAAAGAAGGCTATTCTTTGGTATCTGCTGGAAGATAATGTAAAACAAGTTCCCGAGGGTCACACCCTCGAGACCTATGAAGACTTGGAGGCAGTTTTGAAGCAGCCTGTGGCCAAAACATCCGATCAGTATGCTCGAGAGTTTTTCGAGCGGGCGCAGAAAGCGTCCGAAACGTGCCATGAATACCTCAATGAGTTGAGGACGTTCGCCTGTAAAGCTTTTCCCGACGTGGAGCCGAAAGTTCGTGAATTGAAGGTTGTGGATCGCGCGATGCGCGGTCTAAAACATTTGATTCGGGCGAAAGTGGCAAGTTCATTCGCCGACGCGACCTATTGGGCTTATGATCGGCCGAATGACATTTTTATGCCAGCGGTACATATACTGCAGTCGGTTGAAGAGGGCGACAGCCAATCAAAGCCGATGGAATCTGCGATGGCTGTCGGCGATCGGCCTCGAACAACGTCCGTGGACCCTGATTGTCCCGACTATGTACGTGATTTGCAGCGACAATTGCAGGATATTAGGAACTGGATTACCCAAGGACAGGCTCAGGCCTCCCGACTGAGGTCCTTGAATGATGAAATTGCGGCAGCCTGCGAAATTTTGGACGACCCAGTTTGGAAGACATGGACGAAGAAGATGACAGCTACCTGGTTGAGCAGCAGGGAGCGGCTTCTGGCTCGGCCAAGGCCGGTGGAAATCCCGCTAAGTCCATGCACTGTACCTATTGTGCGGAGCCTGGGCATAAGTGGTTGAGTTGTCCGGTGTATGTGTAGGCTGTGCGGTTCTGGGATGATGATCCTCGCCAACAACAGATGTTGGCGAGCAAGTTATTCGGTAGCTTGCTCATGAAGAATGCGACAGCTAACACTGGAAACACTCAATCTGCCGCAGATGGAAGAACCTACCGAGGAGGTGGTCGAGGTGGTCGTTACAATTATGGAAGGCGCGGTGGTCAACAAAGAGGTGGTGCTAATCAGACGCCTGATTCCGGTGGTGGAAGTAACTCGGCCGGCAGCCGACAACAATCATCTGGCAATTCGGGAAACGAATAGCGGGGGCTCGGAACCCCCAAAACAAGCCGCAAATTGGAAGTGTAAATATGTTCCAATCGCAAATGTTGCTAGGCCTCGTCGTTTCTCGAACTCGGGGCATGGACCGGGATCCTCGGGATCTCGCTTCGGGCAAAATGGAAAGTCAGATGGTTCTGTTGCGAGATATGGGAGCGTGAATATGATGTCACTGAGAGAAGCCATGAGAATTCCGGATATATAAATATTTTATGTCGCCGAGATGGCGATGTATAACGGGTCTACCCGAGTGGGAATGTCAACATTCGTGTTGTATTGCGACTAATGGTCGGCGACCTCAACGCTATGAGGCACCAGGCACCTGGCACACGTAGGCCCGACAAAAGGTCGAATAAGGGCAATGCACACCAAAATAACCAAGAAGCAGAACAGGTGATGCCTGTTGTCGACGAAGAAGGATCGGCACAGCCGTAGAAAAATTCGGTGGCGACGCAAGCCATCACTGTCGCCGATGGCTTGTCGATTCGGGAAGCTGCGACTAAGGTCTGCAATCCGGAACCTGGTCCATCTGGGACTCGTGCTTCGGGCTCGGGTTCGACCCGGGCTTCTAGCACGAGCCCCGGGGACTGCCATGATGATGAGTCCAGTTCTCCGGCGACTAAAAGGTCCGACGAAAATGCCGATAGTCGTGATTTTCCGACAGAAAATCGCGACACTCCGACTGTACCCCAGCTGAAACTTCAGCGGTCGGCCGACAACACGTAGAAAGCGCCCCGAAACGCGGTCGCACCGCGAAAATCCAATGTTTCGGTGGATGTTCCCACATTCAATAAAATATAATCCGTTGGATTTGTCTTCGGTCGACGCGGATATGTTGGAGGCCTATTGGGACCGCGTGCCCCGATCACAGGATGAATTCGGCTTGGAGGAGCAACAGTTGCAGCAGGCTATAGCGAAGCAGCACAAGAAGGTGGCTTCGTCGGTGAAGAAAGTCGTCGAGAAAATGGAGGACTTTGAGGAGGTTCTGCGAGCTTTCACGAAGAAATATCGCTCGGAAGATGCGGCGATGCTTGTCGAACAGGCATCTGCAGCCGCCGAATCTATGGACAGGCTGCATCAACCGTCGACCTCGAAAGAGGCTAGCGACCCCGATGATTCGGATGCGATGGCTAAGGCCGCGTAGGGCGGTATCCGTGACACGGTCCGCGAGGTTATGGATAGTGAATGTTTTTCTTTGTGTTGAATGGAGCCTCTCTGTTTCTTTGAAACATACACCATATGTGCTGGTGCGTATAAGTTAGGTCACTGCCCTTGGCCTGGTGGACACTGGAGCCTCTGTCTGTCTCCTTGGTCTCCAAGGAATTTTACGAACGAGTAAAGGGTCATGCGGTGATACCGATGACAGAAGCTCCTATGCCGTCTATTGCTGCAGCAGGTGAGGGTAACACCCTTACCATTCTCGGTCAATGTGAGCTGTCAATGCGTTTTGTATCCGGTTATGACTGTTCCGGAAAACCTGACACACCGATTCTATGTTGTTCCTGAGCTGTTGCAAGAAATGTTAATTGGATTTGATTTCTTGCATGATTTGGGCTTCTCACCGACTCCAAAACGCGGTTTTATGGATTACAGTGGTGGACGTATACTGTTTTTGAACAGTGCCGAGCTGCAGGGGATAGCTTGTTTTTACAATATTCCTCTTGCTGCGTCTGTTAATTTGTGTATTCGGGAGCGAGTCCGTGTACTCCCGAACAGGGAAAAGGATGTCCCTGTAAAGGCTGTCATGCCGGGCGGTGTCACCGTCCCAGAACGCCAATTCATGCTTTTTGAGGCTGAACCCGAGGTTATGGAAACTCACGGAGTGTTCCCGCAGGCTGGTGTCCTCGTCGTGACACAAAAAGTCGCTTACATTCGTGTCTACAATGGAAGTGACCGGATTGTTGATCTCCCCAAAGGTGCTTTGATGGGAGAAGCCTGCCCTGTGGTTCAGGTCGAAGAAGCTGAAAGGCCAACATCTTATGTAATGGAGGCGGATGTCGACCTGCAGTTTATCCATTACAACCTCAATAGATGGTTTGGGCATCCGGCTACCCATTCGCTTTGGGCGGATGAGGTCGGCGATAGCGTAAGCCGACTGCACAAGTTGCATCCCGGATTTTATCCTTTGGATTTGCCCTTGAAGACCTCTGTGGTTGAGGTAGACGCTGTGATTGCTCGGCCGCCCAAACGGGTGATTACCCATGCTATTCAGGAACCGAAACACAGGACAGAGATCCACAGTCCTCCGGGTTCTGATGCGGATAAGGACCTGGAAATGCTGATGGAAGAGGCCAGTGGTGGTCATTTCTACTCTGCTGAGGATAGGGGGACACGCACGGATCCTACAGAGGAAGAAAAGCTGAAGGACATCGAGTCGAATGTCGATTTCGATCGTATGGACTGTCCAGACGACATCAAGCAGGAGTTCAAGAAGTTCTTCTCGAGTATTATGATGTCGTGGCTCGGCCTGGAAATCCTGGACGGACAAAAAATCGACCAGCACTTGATCGATACAGGCAAGGAAGGACCTCTGAAAAGCCGAGCTTATCGGATGAACCCTAAGCAGAAGGCTGAGGTCGAGAAGCACATCAATTCGATGCTCAAGGAATGGGTATGTAAGCCCTCGACCAGTCCGTGGTCATTTCCCTTCATATTAGTCGATAAGAATGATGGTACGACCAGACTTGTTATCGACTATCGCAGGTTGAATAAGATCATCAGGAAGGACAATTATCCATTGCCGAAGATTGATGAAATGAAAAAGAAAACGGCTTTCGTGTCTCACATGGGGCTGTTTCACATGAATGTTATGTCGTTTGGATTGTGCAATGCACCTGTGACCTTTCAAAGGATCATGGAAAAGGTGCTTACCGGCCTGCCTGTTTACATCGACGACGTTCTGATTCCGTCACGTAACTTCAGCGAGCATCTGAAAATGCTCAAAGTTGTCTTCCAGAAGCTTCGGGATAATGGACTGCGGATCAAGTTGAAGAAATGTGTGTTTATCCGCCAAAAAGTCCCGTTTCTCGGGCATCTGATCAGTCAGGACGGCTGTGAAGTGGATCCTGACAAGGTAGCTGCCGTGGCCAAGCTACCCAATCCGACTGATTGTTGTGGCGTAAAGTCGTTCCTCGGCATGTCTGGATAGTATCGGAGGTTTGTGCCGAATTGTGCGAAGGTCGCCGCGCCGCTCATTGAGCTGTTGAAAAAAGATACGGTCTTCGAGTGGACTGAAGCTCGTCAGAAGGCGTTCGACGTGCTTAAGCGGATATTGACCGAAGCTCCGGTGCTGGCTTACCCTGATTTCGACAAGATGTTTATTTTGTCCGTTGATGCCAGTCACCATGGATTGGGAGCGGTGCTCGAACAGCCTGTGTCTGTTGCTCGGAGTTTGAAGAAGCCCGGTGAGGCTTGGACGGTGAAGACGCGTCCAGTGGCGTATGCCAGCCGAACTTTGACCGTATACGAGCGGAATTATTCAGCCACGGACCTCGAAGGCGCTGGCGTGGTGTGGGCCTGCCAGAACTTCCGTCATTATTTGACGTGTCGGCCCTTCGTCATCAGAACGGATCATATGGCAGTTAAGGATCTTCTTAACAATAGATCGGTGTTGGGAGCTGGGAGACAAGCGCGGTTCACGCTGCGACTCCAGGAGTTCAACTTTATAGTGGACTATTGACCTGGTCGCAACAACGTCGTTCCGGACGCGTTGTGCCGTCATACCGGCTGGGATCGTCCCGCCGAGATGGAGATAGACGGTACCGATGTGATGTACCCACCGGAAATCTATGCCATTGGTGACGACGTATTAACCTCCGCCGAGTGGAAACGCACGCTGCGTAAGGACTTGGAATTCAAGCCCATGATAAACCTGATTGAAAGAAAGGTCTTGCCGGACGATGAACAGGAAGCTGCTTTAATGCAGAAACTCCGGCAGTACTTCTTCATGCTTGGTCTTCTCTACTGTTGGCATGTAGACGAAAGGGGTTGACGGAGAGGCGACGCCTTCAAGTCGATTGCTGTCCCTTTCGAATATAGAGAAATGATCATGGAAGAAGTACATACAGGCTTTATGGTTGGTGGTCATGCGAGCCTGGTTCCCCGGTATTATTGGCCGACAATGGCCCAGGATTTGACTGATTATATCCGAACTTGCAAGGTCTGTGCCAAGTTCAATGCGGGCCCGTCCCGTCCACAAACTGGATTGCAGAATGAGATCCGTGCGAATAGACCTCTGGATTTGGTCAGCATCGATGTGATGCATTGTACTAAAAACCCGACAATGCGAGGTAACACCTGCATTTTGGTCGTGGTTGATCATTTCACGCGGTACGCGGAGGCCTTCCCGATGAAGGAGGAAAAGGCCGAGACAACTGCTTATTATTTCTTCAATGGCTTTGTCGCCAGATGGGGCGTACCGGTGAATCTGCTTTCCGATCGCGGACCAAATTTCATGTCCAAAATGTACAGCCGACTATCGGAGCTGAGTGGGTCGAAACTTCAGCGGACAACGGCTTACCATCCGCAGGCGAACGGTGTCGTGGAGCGACTGAATAAAACCCTTCGCACTATCTTTATGAAGTATGAGGATATTTACCAGACAGATTGGGACGACTATGCTAACTGGGCACTTTGTGCCTACCAAGCGTCAGTTCATAGTTCTGTGGGTGACACCCCTCACTTCCTGATGTCCGGATATGATATCCGGCTGCCATTGGACCATTTCTTCGAGGGCCGGAATGAGGATGTGGTGGAAACGTATGATGCGTACTCACAGTCCCATCTGTGGCGGTTGAAACGTGCTTGGGGCGCGGCCCGTAAGTCGTTGGAAGAATCAGCGCTGAAAAACCGGCGGCATTATGAGAAGAAAGTCAAGCCGGTCCACTATCAGCCCGGAATGCTAGTTATGCGACGTGTCATGGGCGTAACTCCGTCCTTTATGTGTCACAAGATGCGTCCAAAATGGGAAAGACCGTATCGGATTATGGAGAAGCTTTCGGAAGTGAATTTCCGAATTCAGAAAGTGGGATCTCTGGACAAGCCGGATGTGGTTCACATCGAGAAGATTAAACCGCATTGCGAACGGCCTGTCAAGTTACCCACGGTCCAGATTACTACTAGTACTACTAGTAGTGTGGGTACGACCTGGCTACTTTGTAGTTTAGGTCTTTGTTGTGTAACATGCTAACACGGTTAAAACCACCTTAAAATTGTGTTTTTGAAAATTTATTGTTTATTACAGTGGTCTTTGATATATACGTATTTCTGTGTTTGTTTGAGTTTCGCGAACTTATATAGCTTTCATCAAGAGTATATACATAATAGATAAGAGTGTGACAGCAGGCAAGCTCTCTGTTATCAGCTCTAGGTACAGGCTATGTTCGCTAACGGCTAACCCCCCCACAAACGTGTATGTGCTCTTCAAAGAAATTCGCACGCTATCTTTGCGTGTTAAAGCTCGAAAACACAACTCCTCAGTTGGTTCAATGTCCGTCTAATTCGAACATGGCATTCGAACTTAGCGAACATAGCATGTACCTACAGCTGATAACAGAGAGCTTGCCTGCTGTCACACTCTTATATATTATGTACTCTTGCTTTCATACAGTTTACGTATATATGTGAGTATGTGTGTGCACAGGCCTAGCACGTTAACGTACCTTAGCACCACTGGTGGGATAAATTTTGTCTAGTAAAGGTCACTTTTTGTCTTTTTGGGGGTTAGTTTTGTTTGTGTTTTTGTTGGGAGGGTTTGAAATTTCAATTTTTTCCCTTTCATCATTCTTATCTTAGATTCTTTATTATTCTTTTCAATAGCTTCTATTAATTTTCACTAATTCCCACACGAGCTTTTATATTTTCTTCTTTTCATATTTATTCCTTAAAATTTTAAATTTCCCTCCTGGGTGGGTGGTCCCTTGCCTATAAAATTTTGTTTTGTGCCTGTTTTGCATGTGTACCTGCACTTAATTCTTTTTCTTCTTCATCTTTTTCAGCTCAGTGGTCATTTTGTATTTTCTGATTCTGGATCAATTTTTACATCAGTGACATTGTGTGTGCGTGCTATGGAGAAGAAGTCACCTAAGTCTGAACAACGCCGGAAGAAGGACCCTATGATTGGTCAGGGTTTCGCCCAGGGCCAGCCGCCTGACCCTGATGACCTGGAACAGTTCCCGGTCTCTAAATACCTCCAAGGGGTGTTGGAGGATTTGGGCGGAGACCATCCATTGGGTCAGAATCCAGCTGTTCCTTCCTGTGTGGCGTCGACATTTGATGTCGCCTCGGACTCGCTGGTTGTCTTGGACAGTGTCCTGGACTCTGCAGCGCCAGCAAACATTTCGTACGGTGAACTCTTCAGTGGCGTAACCACAGCGGCAGAGAGACGGGTGGCAATGGGAGCTGCCCATTTGGACCCCCAACCTGATATGCCGACGCCAACCCCGGTGGACCCATTCAATACTAGCTCGATGGATCCACAGCCACCTCCCGCGGTCGGCGCCGAGGTCACAATTGGGTACAACCCGGTGACCCGCGACACGTCGGCCGAGGCGAGGGTGTCTTCGGCCACACCGACAGGCCCCCGTGCCGGTTACGCACGCCAGTCCGACGTCCATTCCGGTAAAGAAGATCAACAGCCTGACAGTCCATCGGTGGTGCTGGGCGCCAAACGTTCGGCGAGTAACGTCTCGGGCGATTCGGAAGACGGGGCTGAACATCAGAAGACGAAGCCCGACGGGAAGAAACCGAAATCCACCCGTGTGACAATAACTTTGACGGACTCTCGTTCCGCGGTGATACCCGGAACCTCGTCAGACACTGCCCAGTCGACGAAAGACTCGAGCGAGAGTCGCTCTTTGCTAGCCATTCGAAGACAGATTGAGGAGCTGAAAGCTATGGAAGCCGAACTTTGCCAAAACGTTGATGAATCAACCCAACAGAAGATAGATTCTTCCGTTTCTGCTTCTAGCTCAGGTTCCAAATCCCGACGGAAAGGCCGTCAATCCGATCAACGTCATCAGGCGGGCGACGCCCGGTCTGCTACGGAGACTGACGAGGCCGCTTCGACCTCGTCACGTACAACCAGATCGTCTCGTCGCTTACAACAGAAGGCGGCCCAAGCCAAGCAACAGATTCAACCTGACCCTTCCAGAGCTGCACAAATGGAAACCAACCCATCAGTGGCTCCGGAGACGGCAACACCGGCTTCTAACCAGCCCGAATCCATGGGACGACGACTGCCAAATTTTGGACGACAAACGGTAGTAGACGAAACTGGGGCAGAATCGGCGACAGCCAGCATTGGTGACGAGTTCTTCGGTCAAACTGCCGCTCGGTTCGCCGCCGGCATGGATGATATGGCCGCAAGTGTGCCAGTGGTACAACCAGGGCACGCTTACTCCCTGCCTGTGATGAGATCTGCACTGGAAGCGATACAGGCAGCTGATCCTCTGACTCTTCGCTCGTATGCTATGCAATTGACTGTGCGTGAGCCTACTCAGGCTGAGATTGACGCAGTGCCTCACGATTTTCGTGTGCGCGCTGCCGATCATGCCATGGGATTTCCATCTTTCCTGAAATATTTGCAACACGCCTTAATGGGTCGTGAGGAAGAGCTCAAACTGGCGGAACCTTATGCTGGGGTAAAGGAAGCGGTTCAGGATATCATCCTGCGCGACAAGGCGCTTCGCTATCAGCGCGTTAGGATCGAAGACTTGACTTTACCACCACATTTCCAGCAGCCAGTCAACCTGGTTCGCACAATTGAGGATCTGGGTTGGGCTGTTCCCGACATATGGCAACATTATCGGATAACCGGTGTGGTTGCCATGGACACCGAAAGCGGAATTTCAGCCGCAAAAGGGTACCAGGATACAGGTTTCGGCAAAACAGTGAGTATCCTATTAGTGAAAACAGTGTGAAAGGCCCTATTCCCTTAAATGGTTTTTCTCTTTGACTTACAGTTCATCAAACTGTATCAAACCGGATTAACTGAACACTACCTAGTAACTATGGTTTGCCATAACAGACTTATAGCATTTAGTCTTCAATTTAGGTAATCGGTGTTAAGTTAGCTTTAATCTTAGAGAGAGATAAGAGAAGAGAAACTAGTTCTCATAAGTAAGAAAGAAACTTTCTCATAAGAAACTTTCTCATAAGAAACTTTCTCATAAGAAACTAGTACTCATAAGAGAAACTAGTTCTCTCAGCGAGCGGCAGGTTTTTCTCTTTAGCTCTCGCAGTGAATCTATGTTATCTGACGAATTGTATTTCTTACACGAATC
>JASAND010018097.1:0-19440 GCA_030248195.1 Trissonchulus latispiculum
ACTTCGTCCAGGAATGAAAAAGCTACAGAGATTCACAATTCCCAATTTCCATTGCAAATGGCCTAAACCGGAAACCTACATTTTCTGCTTCTGACAACGATTGCTTTCCAAATCAAAACGTTCGAAACGTTCTATAGCTCATTTTGTAGCTATATACAATACTTTACATCGATACGTCACAATACATCACAATTTTATTTCTTTTAAAGTAACCGATTGGCATTTTTCGAAAATTTTTCAACTCTACAAATATGCACAGTACCTATATCAATCGATAGCTTCTTTAATTTTAAAAACTTTTCTGCTTGGCACAAACGTTCATTTTGCAGCTGTTTACAGTTATGGGCCGAAAAATCTCCATGATGTTTTAATTTCTGTGCTTTGCGAGTGCTTTCACGGAAAGGTTTACTAGAAAACTTAGAAACTGATTTTTGAAAAACGCTCTTCGAGAAGTTTTAGATATTGTATTTAGCTACAAAGTGAGCTATGGAACGTTTCCGACAGTTTTGATTTGAGTAAAGTTATTGTTGTCAGAAGCGAAAAATCTAAAGTTCCGGTTTTAGGCTGTTTTCAATACTAATAGGAAATTTGGGATGGCTGCGTGTAACTGTTCTATTCCTGAACGAAATGATCTCAAATTTCCATGGATGCTGTACAGCTCTAGGACGTATCAATGGAACAATTTGAGCGAAATCCGCGAGGGTCGAATTTTTGATCCCCCCCTTAAGAAATGAATGAGTACTAATGGTTCAGGTAATGCCTCAAGAGGAATCATCACCTTAGCAACATCTCATGCAACAGCTCTCTATGTCCTAAAATCAAAGCTGAAAATGTTTGTGCAAGAATAACTATTTTCGTATACAATTTTAAGTTGTTTCAAGCAAAGTAATAATTCTTGTTTCCCAGCCACTACTGTTTTGCTATACTTAAGTGATAAAGATTAGGGCCAACTGCTAGTTGATAACCTAGCGTTAAGCTGAACATAATAAAATATAATTATTTATTCATACATAACTTGCAAATTTAATTGTTTCTCAGTCGGTTTCTCTAATCAAGCAGTTAAAATGGTTCAATCTCCTTTTTGTAGAATGTGTAGTCATTCAGCTAGTGCTGGGATCGGTTCCAAAAGAAACCGGTAGAAACGGAACGGGAACCCCAACCGGTGGCTTTTGGAACCGGAACCTGTGGCTTTTGAACCAAAACCGGTGGCTTTTGTAACCGGACCTATTCTAGTGTTAATTTTGGCTGTTTGAAGCTACAATCAAGGTTTATTTTGTAGAATTTTAAAATTTTATTAGGAATTTGAATTTAGCAATTTGGAATTTATACGTAGACTGAAATTTTGAGGACGGCTAAGTTTTTGTGTGAATGGTAGCTTATTTGATATCTATTTTATGATATGTCTTTAATAACAGTTTTTAGTCAATGTTTTAAGTCTTCTGGAAAGGGTATAACAAAAAAGAATAACTGACGTGTATTCCAAGTTAGGTGTTTATTTCAGCTACATAAATTAAAACAATCTTTTTACAATAAAAACTTAACAGATTGATTTCATTTAATGCACACACAATTCTGTTGTTTTAACTATTACGTTAACTTTGTACATGCCTATGTTCTGTAGAAGTGTTCGAAATGTATAATTCTCGTTGAACAATTTGCTCTATTTTTTGCTATCGTTTTCGATCTCGAAAAAAATCATCGGCCCCGAGATAGCTGCATTTTCGAAGATTATTCTTTACGTCAAGAAAATGAAGTAAACGCTGGCCAGCAGGCGGATCCACGAAGGATACAAGGCATTGATCATAAAGAAATAATGAAAAACGCCTGCCTGCAGTCACTAAGGCCGAAGCCTTAGTCCGAACAGGAGAGAGCCAATGGGCGCGGTGAGCGCTTTTACCCAGGGAGAACTATTCCCTGGAGCTCCTGCCTGGTTGTCCAAGAAGGACAGCCAGCTCGGCTCTATCTGTGCTGCAACATAGCCAAAGAAGGTTTTATCAAAACCTCTCTGACTGTGCTATGCACAGAAAGAGGACTGCAGTGGCCAGCGGATCTCCGTAGAGATACAAACAGCATTTACGTCAAGAAAATGAAGTAAACGCTGGCCAGCAGGCGGATCCACGAAGGATACAAGGCATTAATCATAAAGAAATAATGAAAAACGCCTGCCTGCAGTCACTAAGGCCGAAGCCTTAGTCCGAACAGGAGAGAGCCAATGGGCGCGGTGAGCGCTCTTACCCAGGGAGAACTATTCCCTGGAGCTCCTGCCTGGTTGTCCAAGAAGGACAGCCAGCTCGGCTCTATCTGTGCTGCAACATAGCCAGAGAAGGTTTTATCAATCTGTGCTACGCACAGAAAGAGGACTGCAGTGGCCAGCGGATCTCCGTAGAGATACAAACAGCATTCACGTCAAGAAAATGAAGTAAACGCTGGCCAGCAGGCGGATCCACGAAGGATACAAGGCATTAATCATAAAGAAATAATGAAAACGCCTGCCTGCAGTCACTAAGGCCGAAGCCTTAGTCCGAACAGGAGAAAGCCAATGGGCGCGGTGAGCGCTCTTACCCAGGGAGAACTATTCCCTGGAGCTCCTGCCTGGTTGTCCAAGAAGGACAGCCAGCTCGGCTCTATCTGTGCTGCAACATAGCCAGAGAAGGTTTTATCAAAACCTCTCTGACTGTGCTACGCACAGAAAGAGGACTGCAGTGGCCAGCGGATCTCCGTAGAGATACAAACAGCATTCACGTCAAGAAAATGAAGTAAACGCTGGCCAGCAGGCGGATCCACGAAGGATACAAGGCATTAATCATAAAGAAATAATGAAAAACGCCTGCCTGCAGTCACTAAGGCCGAAGCCTTAGTCCGAACAGGAGAGAGCCAATGGGCGCGGTGAGCGCTCTTACCCAGGGAGAACTATTCCCTGGAGCTCCTGCCTGGTTGTCCAAGAAGGACAGCCAGCTCGGCTCTATCTGTGCTGCAACATAGCCAGAGAAGGTTTTATCAAAACCTCTCTGACTGTGCTATGCACAGAAAGAGGACTGCAGTGGCCAGCGGATCTCCGTAGAGATACAAACAGCATTTACGTCAAGAAACAGTCAGAGAGGTTTTGATAAAACCTTCTCTGGCTATGTTGCAGCACAGATAGAGCCGAGCTGGCTGTCCTTCTTGGACAACCAGGCAGGAGCTCCAGGGAATAGTTCTCCCTGGGTAAGAGCGCTCACCGCGCCCATTGGCTCTCTCCTGTTCGGACTGAGGCTTCGGCCTTAGTGACTGCAGGCAGGCGTTTTTCATTATTTCTTTATGAAGATTATTCTTTGGAATAGTTGAGCATATACTGTTGAATAGATGAACAAATTCTATTGGACCGGTTGAAATTGGTCGAGGAAAGTTGTAGCTAGAACCGGAACCGGAACCGATAGTCAAGAACCGGAACAGGTTTCAAAAATTGGAACCGGTCCCAGCACTACTTTCAGTTACTGGCTTATTGGTGGTCCTCTGAAAACCTTACCAGGGCAAATGGCAAAACATCCCTCAGTTCGTACGAAGTCACTCATGGTATAGCACCAAGGACCCGATGCACTGAAGTCAGGATTTCTGCAGTGGTTGTGACTCCCTAGGCGTTTATTGTTATGCCAATGGGGTTCCGTGGAATTCCAGTGTTGACACGTCTTATTTGATATTGTTCTGTTGGCGGTGCCAAAATAGACATCTCCAAGACATCTGGATATCCAGCCTTCCCAGCAGTTTAACTTTTTATTGTAGCAGGTATCCGCTAAGTTTTCTCGTGGCTTGTCTGTAAAAAACTTTTAATTCGCAACAACGTCGTACATACTTCTAGACTTATAGATGCGAACATTATTTGTACTAAAAAGGTGTTGCAATTGCATCCATCTTTTTATAAACGCACAGACAACCTTTCACTGAACTATCGGCCTGCTTTAATCTTCTATTATATGTGTCAATCTGATAATTCATGTGTTTGTATTGTTATGATTTAATCTGCAGATTCAATCTCCAATAATAACCTTCAAAGTTTGATAGCTAAGCACCTCATCTGAAAAAGCAGGATACGTATATGTTGGCCAAAATAACTTCATGACTGCACATATTAAAAATTTGGATGGTATTCGATGTTTTCAAGATCGCTGGCCATAGGGCACCAGTTAATGGGCCTGTACCTGTATCTATCCTATCAACGGCTATTAGTTATCACTGTTGATTTTGACCAGAATTTGATATCAGAGTCGGGTCGTCATTTTAAAGCGTTTTAGTAAGTTACTATTGACACTTTCAGTAAGTTTCTACCTAGTGCTTAACTAAGACTTGACACAAATTGACGCAAAAGCCATGGAAAATTTCGATTTCTAGCATTTAACTGGATTTTCAGGTAAGTTCGCCTTCCAAATCTTATGGAGAGTTTTCTAAAATAGAAAGATTTTAGCCAAAATTTGTCAAAATCTACAGTCCCTAGCTTGATTCATTATTGTATTCTTACCAGAAAATGGATTGGGATAATACTGTTTGCACCGTTATTTTCTACGCAAGTGCTTAAAATAATTTTTAGGAAACTAAGAATGCAACAGCTAAACATTGCAGTTAGACATTTTAACATGGAATCCGCATCAAGAACTTTAAAGTGAAGTCATCAAATCTTTTAAATTTCTAACTCACCATGATTTAGATTTCAACTTACCATGGTCTGCATTTGCAAGAATATCATCTAGATCCATCGCTAGCTGTTTCTGAAAACATACTGTTTTCCGAGACTGTTGCATTGGTTCTCGCTAACAACTGTGCTCTTGATGTCACAACAGATTAACAAAGTTTATCATAATAGGTTTATGAAATTGGCCGCTTTGATGGAACCAGATTATCAGTCATTGTAACAATCTTGCGAATTGGTAGAAAATTTATAATAGTAACGTGTAATAAGTTTTGTATCATTCACAGCTCGTAAAATTACTGTATTTATCTGCATTTCATCAGTCATCAGTGGCATACTGTAACCATGGCATCATCAGGAACTAAGAACACAGTTTACGTGGCATCTTGACAGATATGCGTAAGACTAGAATTAACTCGTAATTAAATTAAAAATCTATAATTTTTTGCACACTAAGTCAGCCAATTCTTGTTTCCTACCATTTTCTTTCCAGCTGTCGAAAGGAAGTAAGCCATCTTATAAAATGGATTCATATTACATACAGTCACTGACGGAAATATGCTATTATGATTGATCTAAAGACAAAGTTGTTCGTAAAAGCATGGAAAATTAATTGATGGTTAAATTATTTTTATGTCCACGTGCATGACTATCCTTAGCTATGGACTACAATGGCACAAAATTTCGCGTTTGCCTAAATTCAATGGCTGAGGTGCATTCATAGTTCCAGAAGCAAGCAGACGAGGGCAGACGCGCGTACGTAAAGCGTCTGCATGCGTTCGTGAGCGTGAATATGCTACAATTATTTTCAAACGGTTAAAACGGCATGTTACAATCTGAGGCGTCGACGCGAGTCTCTGTCGTTCGCTACTATGAATGCACCTGTATTGTACAGTGGTTACATTTTTGAATGATACGATATTTCCAAATTAGTTTCGCTGTCTAATTCAATTTTAGTAAGTCCTTCCTTGGGTCGGATTTATGGATATTTTGCTCACGTGACCAGACAGAACGTGATAAATGAAGGAATCAATCTATCAGAAGGTTTCATAAAAACGAAGCAGTAATGAAGTAAGCAGGATGCTTTGCGGAACAGTGAATTGCAGATATGACAATATGAATTCAAATTATGTATTTAAAGTTAAACTGGTGAAAATGTAGATTTAAATATTGTAATATGTTTAGTTCAGTACCTGCTTTTTTACAGTCACCGGATTTTTGGCAAACTCCTGAACAAAATTATGTAGACACCAAACGGTTAGCGTAGTGATAATAAGGGATAAGAAGAATCCAGCTAATTCTGTCTTGCCGCGTCGACCGTATGTAAACGTTATAAGATCAAGCTAAACTAGAAGAACTGCCACTGTATTAAACTATTAAACTCTGTAATCCAATAAAGGATAAGCAAAAATGTTAGCAATCCGTTTACGCAATCATGCGTAGAAAACGGAGGGCAAGGAAAGATATGTTTCTGCTTATTTCAGTGCTGTGGACAAAATGGATTAAGAAGCGTTTCAAAAGATTCTCCAAAGTCGGAAAAAGGGGCATGGGTGCGTATTTAGGAGCTTCTTCGGAGCTGATGAAACACGGGTTCAAATGAATTCTACTATTTATATTCTACAGAGAATTGTTAGGAGCGGTGATGGACCAGACATCTGCAGAAGGCAATGTTGAAAGTGAGGCAGCGCCGCCAAAATAAACAACATCCGGATTCAGCGGGCCCTTGTGAAAACCTCTTAAACACCACGAAAGGTCCATAGCACCGAACGCAAGTTTCTGTTTCCTGCTGATAGTTACATAAATAAATGGACAAACCTTCGATTTAATAATTGCTTGAAACTGTGAACCTGAAAAAACTCTGTTTTAAAAGCAGCTCAAATATATTTTCCAACGTTCTATCTTTTTCATGTTTGTTGGGGTTAGTATTGCTTGCCTGCTATACTTAATTATATAGTTTGTTCGAACCCAAGGGCATCCAATTTCAGTTGCTTAAAGGTCAGGGACTTACCGAATTTAATGAATTTAAAATACTGGATTTTGCAACAAGGGCTTTTGCTGGAGCAGCCTCCATAGATATATAATGATTGTAGGAGCGTTATCAAGCCATATTTTCTGGGCAGAGTAACATAACCTCTGCCATGCTATAAGCATTAACCAGTTACCAGATTAAATCGATTAAATTGATTGATTGATTAAATGAACTGTATGCGTCTACAACCTCATTAAATTCCTATCCGCTGTGGATATATGTAAGGGCAAGAAAATTCATTCTTAGCCCAGAGGTAAAAGAAATGGTTAAAAATTGACTGTTTTGGGTGTTTAATTTGCTGTTTTCAAACTCTTGACTCTGATCTGTGTAACCTATTCGTATAATCTATTTTGGCATGTGTGGATTGCATAACGTTTTTGTGAACATCTAATTTCTAACTATTTTTTAACGTCTAACTTGCAACTTTTGTTCTACTTGTGTCATTGACCAAACTAACGTTTTGCTTCTATGTGTTGACTGAGAGCCGTTTTGTTGGACTAACTGTTTTGCTATGCATAATTGTCCCGCACGAAAAGGGAAAATAGAGATTTTGTTTGCTTGGTCGGGTCCGATAATTGCTCTATTTTGGCCACTAAGAAGTTCAGATTCTAAAAGTGGGGTTAATCGTCTTAAGTTGGAAATTTTGGGGAGCCCCATGAGCCCAAAAGCAATCCCATACGTCATGCTTATCATGACGTATGCCTTTTCTTTCGTAGATTTTCGCCTTCAAATCAAAAGACTTGAAAAAGACCGAAAACGGCAGAATTTCACGTGGACAGGGTTGAGAGGGGAGAAGGTGACTGAACCCCAATTTGGTCAGTTTGAGGTTGACGCTTGTTGTGAGAGGTGGTGTTTTGAGACCCCTGCTCTATTCTGTGGTTTGGCTGCTACGCCTGTTTTTCTCTTGTGTCTACGACTGTACGGTTGGCCTGTTGCGCCTTGACTTCGATAGCGTTTTGGTTTGAAGCTATTCTGTGTTTTCTTTCTGAGTCACCTCTCTCTCACCCTGTCCCTGTGATTCTGTATTTGATATTATTCTTCACTATTGAATTATTTCGGTTTCCCATCTCTACAGGTAACGTGAGTTTTAAAAACGGAGTTTGGCAGATTGTCGTCTAGTGATTTGAATCGAGGCCTATTGACTAGTAGCTTGAGACCTGTTTCTATGTTTGAAAACTGTACTCATTAATATCTGCCTGACACAGTGTTGAATTGATAACCCGTTGACCTCCGAAAGTGTAGATTTAGAATTGTATGTACCAGTAAATTGCCTATTCAACGTTAACCAGTGCTTTAACGGACTGTCTTTGACTTTGGTAATAGGGAATTGATTTGAGAACAAGGTGGACCACAGTTCAGTTACGGAAGCCTTGTTTAGGTAGAATAATTAGTTGACCTCAAAGTTCCATTGAGCGGTCAACTAATTATTAGGTAATTTTAAGACAGATTGACTTGACTTCTGAGCCATTTAACCAGTGCTCAACTTTTGATTTTCCGAGCCATTTCGCCAGTGCTCTGATTGCTATTTTACCCAAGACTAGAGTTGTGCCCGGGCCTTGAATCGGGCCTCGGGCTCCGGGCCGGCCCGGGCCGGGCCTGCACCGGGCCGGCCCGGGCCCGGTTGTTGGATCGGTAGGCCCTGGAGCCGTGCCGAGCCGGGCCTACCGGGCCTGCCGGGCCTTGGAGGCCCGGCCAGGCCTGGTCGGGCCCGATGAGGCCCGGTCAAATTTTTGTTGTTCATATTTCACAACTTTTCCAAAAATTCTCCATTAGAAAGTCTAATTTAAGCTTCATGGAGTTGTCTAAGTTGTAATAAATAGCACTAACTGTTGTTTGGCACGGTTTTTTTGTATGCCGGGTCTTCACCGGGCCGACCGGGCCTGCACCGGGCCTCCGGGCCCGCCGGGCCTACCGGGCCTTGAATCGGGCCTCCGGGCCCGGGCCGGGCTCGGCCCGGCCCGAGGCCCGGCCCGGTCGGTTCAGTAGGCCCGGGCCCGGGCCCGGCCCGGGAAATTTCTTAACGGCACAACTCTACCCAAGACAAGTTTGCCCGACCCCCAAACTTGTACGAGTAGAAAGGGCTGAGAGAATAAAGTTTGAGACCTGAGACGTGAAAGAGACCTCTCAGTACCTAAATTGCCTAAAAACAGTGCCTAACCGAAATTCGTTTCTTTACATATATGACTTAGTTATCTCCAAGTAAATAATTTTAAATGAACCAAAAGATAAACTAACCGTACGATTAACCTGGACAAGTACGAAATCAAGCGGAAAAAACGAAGAAGTTACAAGAGTTTACTGTAATCCAACGATGTTGTGCCGTTACCCAAATCAGAGGTTCCGCTACACAAAGTTCAGTGCTGTTACCCAAACCTTCAGTCTCGTTACACAAATCTTGAGTCTCGTTACACAAACCGGTTTTCCCACTACACAAACCGCTTCCCGATACACAAACTATCTTTCACGTTACACAGACCTCTAACATCTAAACACTAGGAAGCAACAATTATTTTGGAACAATTATAGGTAGAATTTTCTTCCTTTCAAAACACTTAACTGTAAGCAAACTGATACTATGTTAAGGGTGGGGGGCTACGAATTTCACTAAAAGTTCGATGTTGGAAAAGCTAGCTAGTCTTTTGCCACATAATAGTATTAGGTTAAGTGTAAAATAGTTTAAAGTTTGAAAGAATTCCATACAGCGTAGCGGCCTGTGGAGCCATCAGAAGTTGGTGTTATCGGTCCAAAGCTCAAAATGACACGTACACAAACTTCGCTTCGCCCTGATCGCTATGTGCAAGGCACAGTACCCAAATTTTCAGGAATTAGTTCTGATATATAGTGCTTTGATATCGCGTAAAATAATCTCTAGACCATTGCATACTTCTCTGTGCGATACGATCAAAATGCGAACAATTGGGTGTTGTAGGTCTATACGGGTGGAGGTTAACTAACTTCTAATGAGCTGTGGTTTACCAAATGAACCAAACTTTGCGGCAATTAATACTCCAAGTATCTGTCTTAACTTTGGCATAAATGACGTGATTTCGTTAGTCCCTGTTTTCGCAGTGCTGGATTATATTATCGATATTGTCGCTGTTATTTGGCGCCATTTCGAAGATGTGGGTCAATTACTCCAAAGTACTGTGGCAGAATCGGCTGAAACTTTGCACATTACAGGCCAGTGAGTGCACCAAGATGTGCCGAAAGCTATGTATGTCACTAAACCTCGCTCCAATGTTTACAAATGCTAGATTGATTTCTCGAAGTATGGATGGCGATCGCTCCAAAAAGCTCTAAGACAGTTGTAAGCACATACTGAACGAAATAAGCGTCATATCGAAAAACGGATTTCACATTCGGATTCAGCAGGTCAAATACCCCTATAACCACCTTTTCGGCAAAATCGGAGACAAAAAATTTTTTGACCCCATTTTTACTGCCTTAGCTAGCTTTTCAGGCCTAAAAATAAGGGTTATTTCTTAACGAAAAGTTGGCTAGCACACTAACCAGAAAACCAAAGCCCTTAAAACTCACAGACAGTATGCCCCTATTAGAGCCTAATAACTGGTAAAAAGCTGGGGTAGGCTAGGGGCTGCCAATTTTATTAGATCGAAAACGGCGCACGGTCACCTCGCAACTTTTTGCAAAATTTCAAACTTTGAGCTGTTATAACTAAAGAAAGAAGCAACGCTCGAAAGCCGGAATACTTTTAATATTTAGCACTAGTAACAGTTAACATTTATGGCTGAAAGTTACAGAATCGGTCGAACCGTTAATTCACCAGAGCTGAAAACCCCTTTTTGAAAAATCCCATTTTTCGCACCAAAATTTCAACTTTGGCGTCCTGCCAAAAACGGTGTATATGAGATATATTGTTGCCCACCCTAAACTTTTTTACTTTGATATGTTGGCTAACGTTGGGCGGGAAAGTAGCTCTCTCCGACGATGTTGTGCCAACCCGTTCGTAGCCCCCCCTTAACTTTATATTTAAAACTAATTAAGAAATTTAGCCGTAAATTAAAATTATAATTCCACATTGACACACTTTAAATTTGAGCAATAATTTGATTTATTCAATAATAATTTATTGCAAAAATTCCATAAACTGTATCGGGGGTTTTTTGGCGCCCGAGAAATTATGATGTCTTTTAAAACTCCTATTTTTGGACCTGAGCTTTGAGGTAAAATTCCTCAACAACCGTAAAGCCATACTACTTTGATTGAGTCGACCATTGAATGAAATAGGTGTAACTGGTTAAAGTCGGTTCAGTTGCGTTTTGTACGAAATTAAAGCCACTTCAACTTCTTTGAAGATTACGCATAATTATGTAATATTATGTTTGGTTGATGATATTTAGCGTGCACTTAAAATTTGTACAGATAGAGCGCTAAAACAATACCGGTTAATGGTGTGTGTAACGGCACTTACGCTTTGTATAACGGTACTGTTGGTTTGTGTAGCAGGACGGTTTGTGTAAGGGGAAAACCACCAATCCAACAAAGCGTACCTAAGGCCGGTTCGCACGATCAAATTTGCAATTTGACCAAATTTGATGGTTTGAACGGGCATCAAATACCATCAAATTCCGTCAAATTTGCCATCAAATTGCTGTCAAACTTCCAAATTGGTTTCGTCAGTGCGCAAAAACCATCAAATATTTATGGCTTATCCAATGAGATTTTAAGCATAGCCTTTTGTTTTCTTCAAACCTGCAGTTTCTTTACGGCCTTTCAACACAATGTGCAAAATCACAGGACTAACATACACTTTCATTAAATATACTTTGAATTTGATTTATATGAATAAATAATTTGAAATTTTGCTAAATGTTCGAGAAATTTGATGAAATACTTTATATTTAAAAATCGCGAATGAAAAGTTGCTGTAAACAGTAAATTGTTTCAGATCTTTTTACCTACCTTTAACCCAAGGACTTTTAGGTTTGGTTTCACGATCACATTGAGGTAACAAGAAAAACGCTGGTTTGCGCTTCTGACTTACCATTTTCTACATTTTCGCAAATTCAAACTGGCGCCCAATTTGATCAAACTTTGGTCAAGTTATTTGATGCAAGTTTGACAGTGTAAACAGGCAATTTGATCAAATATTTTGCTGTCAAAAAATTTGATCAAATTTATTTGATGAGATTTGATCGCGTGAACCGGCCTTAAACAATATACTACATTTCATATTTACCCTTTAGGCATCACACAATTTTAACACAAAGGCTGAACAAACCGAACTTAGACACACTTCCAAACAGCAATTATCGCAAAAACTAATGGTTCATAAAAACAGCGCAACCCGAAAACAGCAGCCTTCCAGAACACTCCAAGTAACATTGAACTTGCGCACTAAGTTCTTGATAATAAAAGTTATCTCCGGCCTTGAACCGTAGGACACTTTACTTCGAATGTTTGTCAAGATAGCACCAACTTTAGCAATTTCAAAACAGAAATGCATTAATGTTTTGAAAACGCTGTTGGTGCTCAATGTTTGCAGATCTGCCTTGTTTCTTTGCAGTGGTGGAGTACCAGATTAAGTTTTAGTTTGGTGTTGTAATCGCGCAAAGCAAATTGCCGGATTTGGAGGCGTATTGCTGTTGCGTGGACTATTTTTTCAGACAATTCCACATTTTACATGTTTCAGCAACTCAAAGTAAAAACTAGTGTTGCCATAACGGTCAATTGTAAAATTTATTAGAAGTGCCTAATGCAAATGCGGCTCAGAGCATATCAATTTAAATGGGCGTTTATTATATGCTGTTAAATTCATTTAATGCAAATCTAAACTCTGCAAGGAACATCTACGAATGGAACTGAATTGAATTCCCACCATTTGCACGATATAGTACTTTCCCATCGTGCAATCAGGCTATCACTATAAGTCCTAGAGGTTAGCACAGTTACCACATGGAACGCATGACGTGACTCACTTCAATTTCTAGCCAGAATCAGGATTTGATGATTCCCTTGAAACATCCAATTATAGTCAGCCTGTTTTTCGAAAGAACAATGTGCGATATGATTCAGTGAACAGGAAACGTATTGCTCAGGAAGGAAGGATTATTGGAAATCAGTAACTTGTCACAAATAGTTGGATATGCTGACCAACATGCCTTCCAACACAGTTAGTATAAGCGCGAGTGCATATTATTAACTATGAGTGTGACAAGAATGATTCTTTAGTCATCCGCTGGTAGACGCCATCAGCACAAAAACGGCTCACAACTGAGTACCTAGTGGCCCCCACAACTGTGTACCCAGTACACAATTGTGTACACTCACTCGCTCTATGTTTGCGTGTTGAAGCTCGCAAGCAGTAGTACTCTGTTAGCGTAAATTGTGTCTGCTTGGAGCTATAACAAAACCGAAGGGGCAAAAATGTTTGAAGTGAAGGTATTCAGTTGTGGGGAGTCAGTTTTATTGTGCAGATTGTGCAGTTTTATTATGTCTGCCAGCTGATAACTAAGAATATGACGCTTGTTACACGTAATTTTAAAAATGCAAGTAGTTTAAAAACAAATGACAACTTAATGCTGTACGTTAAAGTACGTATGCTAAACTTACAGTACAGTTACCATATGCTAAACTTATTCCAACAGCTTTTCTTGTTATGCTATGAAAGCATAAGGTAACTTGCACGAGTAGTATGTATAAGCATGTAAAAGGTTTAATGGGCAAAGCCGAACTGAAATTTTGCTTACGCAATAAAAACTAATTATCACCACAAGTTTCAGAAGCTAATTTTCCAACATCAAAGCAACGGAGAATCAGTTACTGAGTTGCCTCCGCTTGGAAAGAAAGATTGCTAGGACAGAGGTGTGACTAATTAATTTAGGTACCCATTAATACACACCTATTAATTAATATAGGCTTTTTCCCGCTACGCAAACCGTGCCGCTAGGCAAACATGCCAAATGGCAAACCCGCTAGGCAAATGCCCAGAAATGTTAGATTTTTGGCCGAAACTGGCGTAAAATGGTCTAAAACTGCAAACTGTCTGCTAAAAACAGCTATTTCATTGCAAACGTTTTGTTTGACTGTACTTCGGGATTTCGAAACGAACCTAAACGGATCAAGACCCATCGTCCGAGATTACAAAATTATTTTACTGAACTTGTGTATGCGCTTGTTTAAATAATTGACGCTTCATATTGACTATCAATTTACTGAGAAATAGTACTGCGCTTTTAATTCCAAGAACTGGTCTACTCGCTTACAGTTACGAATCAGAAGCTAAAGCCTCTTACTTGTAGTATTAATTGCCAACAGTGCATAAATGCATAAGAGCCTGACACTAAACCTGGTCTCTGTTAACAGAGCAATTACTGCGCCACTCTTCGTCATCCGCTGACCTACAAAGTGAAACTCCTTTCAAAACAAATTTAACCCATACGCTCGCATACTCAAGATTCCAACGGACGCACATTGAACCAACTGTTTTGTTTTTCGAGCTTGGCGTGCAAGTTTGTCTGAAATGAGGAAGCTTGCAGAAGGGGGGGGGGTCAGCAAAAACTGTACAGAACAAAGTTTTACTCTGATAACAGAAAGAAGTGTCATACTTTTGCAATTAAGTACTAATCCCACGTGAAGGATTTAACGTAACAAAGCATAAGTCAAATTATGACAGTAAAGTAGTTTCTCCTGACTCCACAGCCTACACTGTCTTGAATCATGAATAGGAGTTTTAAGTAATACGGCTACTAAACTTGAATTTCATTTACAATCAACTAATACAGTTAGTCAGACTGCTTTTAAACGAATAAGTCGAAGAACACACTATTTACTGATCGTTAGAATGAAGCTGTTTCACTATGGAAAATTGAAGCATTGAAATATTGAAAGTGGTACGTTCACAAATTTAAGTAGTAATTTTAACCAACTTTACACATGGTACAGACAATGCCACCTATATGAATTAATACCAAATAAGTAAGAAACACTTAAGAAAAAGGTTTGGAAGCTAAGCAACTATAAGCTACTCACGCTTACTGATTGCAGCAATTAATACTACTTCGTTTACTCAGCTGCTCACTGACAGTGAGAAAAGTTCAACAATGGAAACAAAAAATTGAAATTGATACAGGTTCGACACTACCAAACATGTATATTGCATTTTCAACGACCAGCAGACTTGTGGATAGGAGTAGGAAACTCTTCAGCAAACATCAGTTTAAAAGTGTTCTGTGCTGTGTTTATTCCGTCAGTGAAATTAAAATTAAAACCAAATTACTGGTTTTATACAAAAATAAAATAAACATCTGATAAAAGTGCTAAAAAGTTTTAACAACATTTAAGGGGGCGCTTCCATTACCGGGACCGGCTCTCCTGCATTCAATTCTCAACCAATCTCTTTCAAATTTTCAGCAACGATAGTTGGTGCTAAGTACTAGTAATTTGCTGAGTTTGAAAAATTTATTGCTTGGCTTGCAACTTACACAAGAGGGATAATTTCAAATTTTCAAAATGGTGTCACTCATTAACGGCTAAATAAAAGTAGCTCAAATTTTGCACAAATCTATAAACGGACCTAATGCAGGGGCACTTTTTTCATTTTTTTGATTTGTGCAATTTTGAGTATTTTATAAATGTTCAAAAACTTTAGAAGTCGATATCTCACGGAATTTAAGGTTTAAACAAAAAATGAAAAAAGTGCCCCTGCGTACCTCTTTAATAAACGTACATGCAAAATTTGAGCAACTTTGGTCGAAGCATTTATGAGAAAGTTAAATTGGAAAATTTCGCTCTAATTGCTTTTGTTTTGCACATATATTATGATTTTAATAAGTTGCGTAGTGCATTTTATAAAATAATAAACAAATCCAACACAAAAGCATCATGAAATATCCTTTAGAATTCATTTTCGAACTGTTAGTTTTTACTTTGCTAAACGAAATGAGAATGGTCAACGTAAATTTGCCAATTATTCAACCGCCTGTAACTTTTGATAGAAACCACGTGCAAAAGCGATATGCACATCGTTGTAAAGCTCTTTTTATGCTCTTTCACATAGTGCATTCGAATTAATCGTTTGGTTTTTAATAAAATTTCGATTTTTTAAGCCATAATGGTAGATAGCCAAGCAGATGGTCTCAGTTACTGAAATTTTGTCAAAACATGCCCCGCCAACCAAAGTAACTTCAGTTGGGATTTCTTTAAAATTGAGCAATCGGTCCAAATTTTACATCAATAATCCCGATAATGGAAGCGCCCCCTTAAACAAGCAACGGGGTAAGACTTAAAAATTAGCTAGTAATAGACAAAACGCTGTCACTTCCTTTACTAGACCCTATTTAAGACCGTCCATGTTGTTGCTCTTATTCTCCTAAAAGAAGCAGTGTTCAGATCTACACCAAACTGAAATGGATCAATTTTAAACGACCGATTGGACTGTCGCGTAAGGTGGATGGCTGGAGGGGTGGTCCCCTGGTCATGTTTTTAGGAGACGTTTACTGGTGAAGGGTATTCCCTCCGACCGCGTGGAAATTGGATTTTTCGAAGAGCCGGGTACTGCTAGAGTAAGTTTTCAAAAAATTCCAAATTTTTGAATTCATTTCAAGTTCAACTTCAAGCGGCAACACAATATACGAAATGGGGATCCCTACAAACAGTTATTCGTCAACCGTCACCAGTGTAGCAATGAACCCAATCCACTCCGCAGCTCATCATGATTACTGCAGCAGCAATGAACATGGAACAAGCATAGCTTACAAGTCAAGCACCCCCGACCCTCCTCCCCTGCCTTGCACTTTATAATATCGGATCGGTCATTCAATTTTCCAATTTGTATACCTTTCAACTGTTTTTGTCTAGGTTAAGTATTATGTGATCCACTCAAGCGTGGGGCAATGTGGTTGATCCTTGAGGTCAGTTCGGATTTCTGCGTATCCAGTTTCTTTCTGCAGACAAGTAAATAAGTAAGCCAGATGATTGTGTCTCACCCAGGCACAATGTAGTTTCGCTGAGGCACAATCAGTCTCACTGAGGCACAATCCGTCTCACTGAGGCACAATTAGTCTCACCCAGGCACAAGAGGATTCTCCTTTCTAAAATTTGTGTTAATATATACTCTTAAGGATATTATTACATCCATACACTAGAGCTGTCGTTTGTAATGCTGCTGTTTTAATTCTTATTTTTAATGTTTCAAAAATTTCGAAGACTCAAGAAAATGTGATTTTTTCGACTGATCATAGTTTTGGGTTTAGTTGGTAGGCGGTGAACGGATTCCTGTCGTATCAGTTCTTGCAATAGATTTGTAGTGTATTTGATCTAGTGTGTGTGAAGTTGTACGTTAACCTGTAGTAATAAAGACAGTGATTAGGATCAGAGCTTAAGTTGTTGTAAGTCGATACTAGATTGGATTGGATACCGCTGAGTCGACGATATTTGGATTAATAGATCAGTCTGGAGCCAATTCAGTTTATCTACGGTGAGGAAGAGGGAAACCTGAGTGATTTTAGTGACATTAGCGCGCCTGAAAACCAACTTAATTTGCCATTTCATCAGTGTCCTAAGTGCCACAACCAGTACAGTTTTAGCATACTTTTTCTCGTTCACGATGGTAGTTCTCTAGTTGAGCCTGAGCATTCTGAGGTAACATTCTATTGCAACTGTTCTCAGCCGTGGGATCGCGCTGAGGTCGAAGCTTGGACTGTTGACAGTGAGCCGGAAGGAAGCCCACATACGGAGCTCTGGTCTTGGATCTTCGAGTGTGACGGTTGTTCGGACTTTAAGGTTCTCTTTGTTTGTGCTGTAACCCCTGGTACAAATCCGCGGGTGTCAGTTAAGCATCGCAACTGTCCCCTTGATAATTACGGACCCTGAGGCAGTAGCGAACTCACATACCCAACAGGCGGACCGTCTGGATTAGGTTAGACACACACTAGGCTAGCTTGATCCTTAGACCTAAGAGCAGATCTCTTCGACAGCTCGCCGTCTGCCTCTCTGTGTGACGTATTTTGGACCTCTGGTTTCAGCCCGCTTCACTACAAATTGTTTTGTTTGTGCTGAATTAGCGGTACAAATTGCTGCAGCAATGTAATTGTCGTAGGAAGATTTAATTTAATAGCTTGCGTTTTGTTAGATGGCAACTGTTTGATTTATATTGCTACCTAAAATTAGACAAGTTTTCTGATTCACAAGGAATGTATTGGAATCTGAAGTCTAAATAGATGTGAACACAAATTTGAATTAAAGTAGGAATTTAGAATGGGAAACCTTTTCCTTGTTTCTTGTTTCTGTCGTTTGGAAAAAAGACGTTTCAGAAGGTTATTTAAATTTTCTCAAATACTATCAAAATATATATGGTTTTAGAATGTATAAGAACCAAAGTACCAAGAGTACACCAGTCACTTTTGTGTTATCTCCTGTGGTTATAACCTACAAACTTCTTAAATGTTTGTGAACTTAAATAACAAACAAATTCTTTTCGATTAATTAGTTTAGTTTAAACGCAAATATTACATTTTTGCATTATTACATTAATCTTGCTTGGTATCAAATTAAAGTCAGAATCTATGCACTGCACACTTGGTTTTTGAAATAATTGTGCCTCAGTGAGACTACTGTGTGCCTCAGTGAGACCGTTTTGTGCCTGGGTGAGACTTTTGTGCCTCAGCGAGACTTGTGCCTGGGTGAGACTCACTGTGCCTGAGTGAGACTAATTGTGCCTCAGTGAGACTTGTGCCTGGGTGAGACTACACCAGCCAGATGAGAAACACAGGCGCACATGCTGAATAGTCCTGACCTTATTTCCACACAGGATGAACTGTTTGTGGTACAACAGTTTCAAATACAATGTTGTATTACACAAACTTTTGATGAAATTGTAATATATATATATATATATATATATATATATATATATATATATATATATGTACATATGTATATATATACATATATATATAATGAATTTTAAATGGTTATATTCGATTTTACTATATAAGATTTTAACGATCATTAAATCGATTAAAACATTCATTTAGGGTCGGACCCTGTGGGGGGCCTTGTCCCAAGAAAATTCTGAGGGGGCTTATACCTTGAACCGAAATTTTCGAGGGTGGCTTGTACCTTAAGCTTAAATTAACGCTAATAGTGATATAAACTCAAAAGTTTTAAAGAAATTAAAGAAAATGCCAATTTTTAGAAAAAATTCAAATGATTTTAACCCATTTGATTCAGTCATGGATCAAATGGGATGTTTTTGTATTTCAGACCCAAATGCTTCCTATGGCGATTGTTTATTGCCGCTCTGACTTTACTCATTTTCGCAATTTATTCCCTGCTATATTTACTTAATATTTACTCTGCTCTTACCCTGCATCTTCTTTGTGAACATTGGAATGCCGGTTGATCCTAATCCCGGAACTCCTGGATTGGGGTCATGTCGTATCTGTGCCAAGACTGTCGGTCGCATGGACTACATGGTACGGCGCCCAGGGTGCAATGCTTATATGCATCAAAAATGCGTTGGTCTGGCCGAAAATATTTTCAAGAAAACTGGGGACTATTAAAGTCCTACGAATTTTGGAATTTTGTGTTCTGCTTGCATCTCTGAATTTGGGAAAATGAAATCCCAAATCATTGAACTTGAACGGCGTTTCGCGGAACAGACCCAGAAGCAACAGGAAACAAGCAACAAGAAATTGGCTGAGACTGAGCATAATCTAGCTACGATTACGGCCCAAATGACCCAACCCGACTCCCAGCCTCTGACCACTCCAATCGCTGGTTGCACTGC
>JASAND010018099.1:0-43911 GCA_030248195.1 Trissonchulus latispiculum
ATTGGTTGCGTCCAGCTGCTGGAAGATTTCTGGAAGCTACGTGGTCTGTGGCTCATGCCAAACTAGCCAACATCTTCAGCCCCTCATCAGGCCTGGTCCAGAGTCTGGAACTGGACCTGTGTTTTTGGCAACCAGTTGGACTGGAGCCAGCCCCACTCTGACCGGCATGTGCCTGTGGCTGGATACCCCGACGGTGTAGTGCCCATCCTCCTCCTTAAAGCCGGGGACGTACATCCTAACCCCGGTCCACCTGGCCACACAGTAAATCCTTGCTCAGTCTGCAGTCGTCCCGTCACCTGGAGGGGGACGTCTATCCTGTGTAACAACTGCGAGCTCTGGGTACACCTCAAGTGCTCCAATCTTCGGAGTACGGAAGTCAACAGACTGCCCCGAGACAGCCAGGACAGCGTAATCTGGTCATGCCCGAAATGTCTCCAACCAGCCCAAACACCGCCCCCGCCCCCCATGTCTGCAGAATCGGGTCAGGCGAACTTCTAGAACACGCCCCGCCCAACCTAACATCAGCGGACTCGGAAACAACCCTGCTCCCCAGCCTCTGTTGGACCTGCCATACTCCCGTCCTGGCCGGACTACGGCTACCAACACTTTGGTGGGCGATGGCTCCCAAACCTGCGATGCCTTCCGCATTATCCAGTGGAATGCGGATGGCGTGGCGAACAAGGCTGCAGAACTTTCACAGGTGATAAGAGACAATGATATCCACGTTGTTTTGATTCAAGAAACGAAGCTCAGCGACGGAAAGAACTTTAACTGCCCTGGGTATACCTGCCTCCGACTCGACAGAACCAGAGGAAGAAGGCATGACGTGTCGAGAATATTCGGTGGCGGCCTAGCTGTACTCATCCGGGATGATATAAAATATTCCGCCTATACAGAACCGCTGGTGCCACCCACTGACCTGGTCACAGAAGCGATGGCCGTCGAAGTGTGGCCCAATGAGACCCGACAGCGGAGCCTCATTTTGGTGAACGTCTATGTCCCTCCCATTAATGCGGGAACTGAAGACCAGAGACAGCTAGACCTTGACTTGAGCTGCCTTCCCAAAGGCAGAAACGTCATCGTTTGTGGAGATTTCAACGCACATTCCAAGCTGTGGGATCCTTATCTTGCCGAAAACGCTCGTGGTGGAATCGTCGAAGATTTCCTACTGGATAATTCATTCCTGTGTGCGAATGACGGCTCAGCTACCAGAAACAGCCGAATCACTGGGAACCCCAGCGCGTCTGATGTCACCCTGTACCATTCCAGTATGTCAGGGCGACTTTCCTGGCGCACTGGAAATGACATGGGCTCTGACCATCTTCCAATCTACCTCTCTATCCAAATCTCCACCCAGAAGAAAAATGTGAACCGTCTGGAGCCTAAGTTCTGCTACCGGAAGGCAAACTGGAAAGCATTCAGAGAGACCTGCGACAAGCTGCTATCTGAACAGTCCATGGACAACCTAACGGTTCATGAGCTTGCTACTGCCCTGTCTGAAGCAATACTGCATGCAGCAGTAAACCACATCCCAAAAGGTCGACGGCAGGAGCCAAAGCCATGGTGGAACCAGGAGATGTCAGATGCCATTGAACGACGCCGAAAAGCCAGAGCAAGAGCAGGCGAGGACCCGACAGAATGGAAAGCTGCCTGCCACAATGTCCGAGAAGTTGTCAGCCGGGCTAAAAGAACATACTGGGAACAGTTCACGACAAGTCTATCTCCATCTACTGACCCTGGAAAAGTGTGGTCAACCATCCATCGAATGGATGGAAAACTCTCCCAGGCTAAACCGACGGCAGCCCTGGTCAAGGGGCAAAAGAAGTTGGTGACGGACAAAGAAAAAGCTAATGCTTTCGTGTCGCAGTATGCTGCCGTGAGCCATCTCCAGCCTCGCACCACAGACGATAGACCAATCCGACACGAAGCCACTGAGGCTACTCGTCGTCAGTGTGGGTGTTCAAATGGTCCACAAAATGCCTGCTGCCCGTTCACCGTAGCCGAGTTGGATTTGGCAATCGGAAAGCTGTAGTGCAAGAAATCTCCCGGCAGCGACCAAATATCCAACGAAATGCTCAAGAACCTTGGACCGACGGCTAAATTACTTCTGCTGAAGCTGATCAACATGTCCTGGCGAGATAAGCAAGTTCCTAGCAGCTGGCGCAGGGCGGATATAGTTCCAATTCCTAAAGTCGGGAAACCCCTGGACAAGCTCAGCTCCTACAGACCTATTGCCCTGATCAGCTGCGTTGGGAAACTTATGGAAAGAATGGTTCAGCTCAGATTCTACTATCTGCTTGAAAGCCAAAAACAGCTGGCTGATGAACAAGCCGGCTTTCGTGCTAGCAGAACTGCTGAAGACCAAATGCTGCGCATAACGAAATCAGTCGAAGAGGCCCTGCAGAAGAAGTTGCGGACTGTGCTCATCCTTGTGGACTTCTCTAGGGCCTACGATACGGTCTGGAAGCACGGTCTGATGTACAAACTCGGCCGCCTGGGAATCCCACCATGCCTACTGCAATGGCTCAAACAATATCTCAGCGATCGAACTGCAAGAGTCCGAGTGGGCAGGAGGAATAGCAGATACAGAGTCTTCCGAGACGGCTTGCCACAAGGAAGTGTCTTGTCCCCGCTCCTCTTCCTGTGCATGATCAATGACATCTCCTCTGCAATACCAGCCGGAGTTGAGCTCAGCCTTTTCGCGGATGACCTAGCAGTCTGGGTCAGCGATAAATCTCTCGCCAATGCCACCAATAAAGCAAAGGTGGCTCTGGAAAACATTATGAAGTGGGCGGAGCAGTGGAAAATGACTGTGTCTCTGGAGAAAACGGAGGCCACATTCTTTTCCCTGGACAACCACGAAGCCAAGGAGAAGATCAGAATACAGGTTGGAAACTCACATATTCTATTCAACCCTACTCCAACCTTTCTGGGAGTCACCTTTGACAGGAGGCTCAGTTTCAAAGACCACATTTTGAAGATCTCTGCTAAGCTGAAGAAACGCAGGCAGATCCTTAGCATGCTCTCTGGAAAGAAGTGGGGGTGCAGCCAAAGTGCACTCCGCTTGATCTACATCACCTACCTGAGAGCTATGGTGGAGTATTGTGCTGGTGCTTGGATGCCCTACGTGGCAAAATCAAACATGGAAATCCTAGAGAAGGACCAACGCGCAGCTGCCAGGGTAATAACCGGTTGTGTACGGAGTACTCCAACGGACGCTCTGGTCGCTGAAGCTCACCTGCTGCCTATCCAAGAACGACGCAACATCCTAGCCTCTATTGCCTATGAGAAGAGCCAAAGAAAGACCTACTCGCCTGTCCTCCAGGAATCTGTCCGTCAGGCCTGTTCTGGCAGACTGAAATCTCTCGGGTCGTGGCGAGCGACAGGCAAAGCCTGGTCCCGAAAGGTTGGCCTGACGGAATTTGCCACCGAAGAAAACGTCTGTCTCCTACCAATAGAACCATGGAAGTTGGAGTTGGTAACTGGAAATGTACAGTGCAGGTCAACTCTACTGGTGGATATCGCCAAAGAAAATCCCGACTATATGAAGAAATCTGCAACCTTGGAAACCATAGCCGCTCTACCTGATCATGACCTTGAAATTTGGACTGACGGCTCCGTCGGCGAAGGCAACGCAAATGGCGGTAGTGGGGTCCTGATTCGTGGCCGAGGAGTCACAGACCAGATATCTATCCGCAGACCTGCTGGCCCTGTCTGTTCCAGCTACCGAGCTGAAATGGTAGCAATCAAGGAAGGGTTGCAATGGCTAGAAGAATCTCAAAACCTTGTTAATTGGAAACATAACAAGGTGGCAGTTCTGACGGACTCCAGAAGCGCCGTGGAGAAGGTCTCATCTGGCCCTCCACCGAGGGGCACTAAACTAGTAACTGACATTTGGAAGCTGCTGGCCCGTCTGACGGAAGCCGGCTGCCAGGTGATATTTCAATGGGTTCCCAGCCACTGCGGAGTAGAAGGAAACGAGCATGCTGATAGACTGGCAAAGGAAGGCTCATCAATGCCACAAACTGATGTTCCAGTGGATCTAGACACAGCCAAGGCCAAGATCAAGCTGAGAACTGAAAAACTCTGGCTGGAAACAAGAAAACGGGATCAACATTCCACCATTTTCCCAGATCGTTGGCCTGATATCCCTGAGCAAAGCGGCCTCACCAGGATGGAGGGGGTACTGATTGCCCAGCTGCGAACTGGACATTCGCCCCTCTCGAGACAGTATCTGTTCCGAATAGGGGCAGCAGACAGTCCAGATTGCTTGTTCTGCAACGAAGAGGAGGAGTCAGTACAGCACTTACTTTCGGGGTGTCCAGCCACAGCGACACTCCGAAATCACTTATTCGGTGACGGTTTATCTGCCGCCGAAATGTTACGATTTCCGAAGAAAGTTCTGGATCTCCTGAGGAGGGCCGGCCGCATCTGACTGGCCGGGTCTATGGCATCTGCCGAAATGCTGCATCAGAAGAAGAAGAAGAAGGACCCTTCTACCAGCACCTTTGGGATATCTAACGGTAGTGCTTATATCTGTTTGTTGTTGATACTGATTCCATAACTTGCCAGACGTTACGCCGTTACTACACAAGACTGTTTAGGACAGCCAACACTAGTCTTTGACGTCTAGCAGAATCGTGCTACTCAAAACGCTGCAAACAAACTCTGCTTGGTCTCCAAAACGAAAAAGAGATAAAATTGAATGAAATTTACCACTATTGTGCAAGAATTCACAGCTGATGCAAGAAAACGCTGCTACATGTTACTCAATAGTCAAGTCTGAGTGTTGTTTTGTGAATTTCATGACCTGGGTCAAATTGACCCAGGGGAAAATTATTGAAAATAATTTCCTCTGTCCAAAAGCAAGAATTTTCTTGCGACTTTGTCTTGATTTTTAATTGTATCAGAGAATTTTGTGAGATGTCACAAGAAGTCGTCGGACAGCGAGCCATTCTACGCTGTACACAGCTGTTTAAACAAGCAGGTGGTTCAATTTGACCCAGGTTATGCATTTAAGGGTTAAAATAATTGTAGCGTATTCATGCTTGCGAACGCATGCAGACGTTTACGTATGCGCGTCTACGCGCGTCTGCTTGCGTCTGGAACTATAAATGCACCTTAACATTTCGTTTTAGCCCTTTAAAATCAGTTTTAACGAATTCATGCTCACAAGCGAATGCAGACGCTTACGACGCGCGGCGAAGCGCGTCTACGCGCGTTTGCTTATGACAAAAACTATGAATGCACCTTTACACTAGGAAGGCTACGGTGTCGTACTCTTCATATCATTGACTCTTGTTATGCGAGAACTGCACTGTGGAGTTCCTGCCTGGTGTCCACGGGGTCTGAATCTGGGAAGAGTATGCCCCGACGCCGACGAGTGGTCTACGCCTAAACAAATTCCAAAATTTTTAAAGAGTGTACCCCAAAATTCGCAGAAATTGCATATTTTCCACATTTCTGGTCAAAAATTAGTGTGAAATGACGATTTTTAGCAATTTTTAACAAATAAAAAATTGCTTGCGAGTGTACCCGTTTTTCTCCTATAGACGGCAGGGTCTGCCCTTTTTCCTTCTCGCTAAGGGAAAGTCTACGTCTTGGCGGTCTGGGGGGGAGGGTTTGGACCCCCCCCCATCCCCCTCGTTATTTCATACTGATTATCCTTCATAGCATACGGCAGGAACCATTTGCGTTGTGTTACATTTAGTTTTGATATATATTTTTTTGGACGTTGTGAAGAGTAACATAATCTTGATTTTGATGGTTCTATACAGTTTCGTCGATTTTTCAAGCAATCCCTAAATTAGTCTTAAACTATTTTAGTTTTTCATTATCTTCTAGATGTGACCATCAGCAGCAGCATCAGCATCAGTCTTCCATGATGCACCAGCAGCAGCAGTCGGTCCTGTCCTCCCAGCGGAGCGTCACCCCGCCTCCACCTCCTCCCCATTTTGTATCCATGGGTCATCCCCCGGGAAGTGATCCCCATCATGGCGGTCATTTTCATCCGCATCATCCTACTTTGACTCAGACCCCACACGGCAGTCACTACTTCCTTCATGATCGCAGCGGCGGCTCTACGCCTTGCATCAATGGTAACTTTGTCCCGGCTGGATTCTATCAGCACAGTCCTTCCTCGCTTATGATGACTCCGTCAGGCGGCAGAAATGAAGACTGTTGTCATAGCATGGCTCCGCCTGCACCCTCGTGCTGCGGGAACGGTCGCTGTGGATCCACCATTCCACAGCATATGGTAGGATTTTACTGCCAGTTTTCTTAATTTTTTAGGTCTTTGTTTTGGATTTTTGTCTTTCTTCTTTGAATTCTAATAATTGCATGGCACCGTAGAAGTGAAATGATCAAGGTTTACCTGTCTAAGCTGTGAAATTCGTCACAAGTGGTTTGAGTAGGATTTTAGTGGTCGTGTGTGTATTTAGAGTTTTTGAGCAACATTTTCATGCCGTGCCTTGACGACCGAGTAGTATTTCGTTCGATTTTCGATCCGACAGTCCGAGGTTCGAATCCCCGTTCACTAATCAATCCCCTTGGGCAAGGGAGTAAGTACATATAGTTTCCCCGTGGGCTGTAGCCAACCCAGCTATTCATCCTTACGTGCTCGGTAAATAGGTAGCACTGATGTGGGAAAGTAACAGGAGACCGTGTAGGGCATCTGCCTTGAGGAGCTGGCCCATCCTCCACTGTTGTAATCATCATTCGAGATGACTCCTGGCTGAAGGGCTGTGTATCCGGGAATGAGCACTGGCACCCTAGAACCTGACAAGGGTAGGAGAATTCTCCGGGGGTTATCTTTACCTTTTACCTTTTATTTTCGTAGGGCCAAATTCCTCTGCTCTGACTGGTGAATAGGTATAAATCGGGCTCTCTGAGTAGTCTTTGTATTATGCTTTAGCGTGGAACTGCATCCTGTGGAAACATTGTGAATGCCATCATGTCACTGATGAATGAATTGGACGAGGATGGTCTTCGAGCCGTCACCTATCGGGCTCAGGAGAGACTGCATCATCAGCAGCAGCGACATCGCCATGGATCTGTGGCCACTAATAACGGTTATTGAACCCAGTGAGCTGAGAGAGGGTCTGTGAGTAAGGGTCAGTGAGAGAAAAATTGACTTATTGGAAGAGACAGACATTTACGCTCTCCTGTAGCCTCTTGGTTTTGGCTGAGTAGTTTGGCAATATCAACAACAATAGTGAAAGAAAATGAAACGAGTGAAATGAGTGAAACGTGTGAAAGAAAAGTGTTTTAGGGTGAACGGTTTTTTAATTCACAGGGTGTGAGTCCTAAAGTTTATTTTGTTTCTGTAACTGTGTCTGTCGTCTGATGTTAATACAATAATATTTATTGGCTTTGTTTGTTTCGACATTGTAGCCAGGAGAAATAGCTGCTATTGCTATTGTAAATTCATTTGTACTATATTTGGCAGTCAAACTGCTTATCTACTTGTGATGAACTCAAATGTTTTATTGGTGCTTGTACTGCTACTAACTGCTTGGCTTGTAGACTATCTATACTGCCACAGCATCATATACAATGGGTTTCCCTTGTGTGAGACCTCTTTTTTCTTAGTATTGACAAAATCTATAGAATGGAGCTTCTCGATTGTAAATGCTTTGTGCTAGCTTAAGATTCTTTGGTCAAATTATGGTAATTTCCTATATTAATGAGAGCTTTTTTACAATATTACAATACCATACTATACTATATTAATGCAACGTGAGTGAAAACCGTGAATCCTATATCATGTGCACATAGTTTTCTTTATTAACATCGACCATTTTGCCAAACTTTCTTATATATTCTTACGATTTAAGGACGGAGCATCCTGAGGTTAAATAAATATTTTGAAGTTTTACCTTTCCGAATTCGGAACAGTTTATTTTTGCTCTATTTTCCTCTTATTACCTGCACCTGTGTGTTCAACTCTTCGACGAACACGTTGTAGAGAAAAATACTAGAAAACCTACCTACCTAACGCATCGAGATCTAAGTAAAATGTCATCATTTATAAAATCTTATTTATACACACTACTCTTTTGTCTTTTGTGCAATATTTGCGCTATTTTTGTCCTCTTTAGCTACGATTGTTGTATGCGAAGCAGTTTGTGTAAACCTCTGTTTGTAAGCATTAAATGAGTCTTTCTCGTTTGTGTATTAGGTAATCAGAATACGTAGCTTGATGGCGGTGTCATACAATGTTAGCCATTATCTCACAGCAGCTTCCTTTTCTCAGAAGTATCTAGCTAGACATGGTTGTTCCAAAAGAATACTTGATCATAAGATAAATTTGAGCTGATCAGCAGTGGCATAATTGGGCCCATCGGTCGGTCAGCAACGTTCCAATGGGACTGTTACACAGAACAGGCTGGCTGTTTTAATCAAATTCTCATTTTGAAAAATCAAAATTTTCATGCGATGGTTGATTCAAAATCAAAATAATTGAAAATTGTAGGTGCATCAAAAATTAAGATTGCAAAATTTAGCAGGTGCATAAAAATCAAAATGTTTGGCTTTGACCGAATCAGTCTTTTTGATTTAGATATCTGATTTTTGGATTTTGATGCATTGTCTGCTTTTCATTTATCAGCATGCGTAACTGACTGACTTGTTTCCTGAGTTGTTTCAGGAAAACAAGCAATCTGTTAATGAAACTCGGCTTTCATTTTATTTTTGTTTAGGTTTATTCCAGCCAATCAACATTAGTGTTGGGATTGGCCGAAAATTTCCATGGTTGGCTTGGCTTGGCCGTAGTTTGAAGTTGGCCGGCCAATTGGCCGTTGACCGTTGGCCGTTGGCCGGCCAACAGCCAATTGGCTGGCCGTTGGTCGGCCAACGGCCAACAGCCAACTGGTTGGCCGTTGGCTGTTTCTTGGCCGTAAGCTATTGGCCGTTCTTTAGCTATTTGTCAACGTTGGCGAGCTGGAATTTACTATTTTTATTCGTCTACCGTGCTTAATTAGGCGTCAACTTAATTAAGCTTTATTTCAATAGTACAATTTACAATTTACACTATTTGTAAAATGCTTTTTCCAAACATTTAGCTCCAAACCCGCATAACTCTGTTTTAGTTTTGCTGGAGGACCGCAATAAAGTGATGAGACGTTCACCGCCAGACAAATTTAAAAACTACGTTGTTAGCGCACTTAAAATTTGCATGCAATTAGCAAATTTAATTGTAAAATAACGATAAAAATTGTCAACATCTAAGTGAAAATCTGTGGTACTGTATCTAATGTAACGTTTATACAGCAACATGTTTACGATATTATGCAGCAAAATTAAATTTTTCAACACAGTTAACGCACAAGATCAGTAAATTTGAGCTTGGCCAGCACTCGGCCATTGGCCAGCCAGTTGGCCGTTGGCCGATGGCCGGCCAAGACAACCGGCCGAGATTTTCAAGGCCAACGGCCAATGGCTTGGCCGGCCATTGTCCATCCATTGGCCGCACCGGCCAATGCACAACACTAATCAACATCAGCAATACGACTAAAATTTTCACAGTTATTTCAATTCGACATAAGTCCAAGCAGCCAAATGTCAACAGTTTACATATCTACTATCATTGGTTGGAGTGGAAAAGGTGCCTATTGACAAGGCTGCTAATCCTCTTTCCCTGGCTAGACTTCCTATTGCTTCTTCAGTTCCTACATTTATGTGAACTTTCTGTGCTGGGGACTATATATGGTTCATCGGTTCATCGCTACGCCATGCTACTTAAAATTTTTAAACTGGGGTGCGGTGGGTAATGAACCACATTGCTCAATATTTTAAGAGTTGTAAGAATTGTCTATTGATTTAGAAGGAGGAAGATCAGCGAGGAGCGAAAACTGGATCAGTAGAACTTTACCTGTCAACTCCTTCGGAAGGGGAGATTGATGCACCATTCCAATTAGGGAGATTTTTTATGTATATTAAAACGTTCACAGTCATGTTTGCATATATGAAAGAAGTTGTTAACTGGTTTAGGAAATACTTCTTAGTTTCAAAAACTGAAAACATTTAAATTTTCCAAAGTTCTTTAAATTGAAGCTGCCTGCACAATGCAATATCTGCACCACACTGCTCACCCACCTGCACAATATCTATAACCATTAGTTTTGTTAAACGAGTTGATTCTAGCCTCTAGGATCTAGGTGCCTTCAGAAATGCTGTAAACGGATTCCAAAATTCGGTCTCCAAAAGAGCTTTTTGTTAGCTCAACGTGAGCAAAAGCTGTATGCGCCTAAAAGATTAACCTGGACGCTTATATATACTGAGCTGAGAAACTGTATTGAAACTGTATTGAAACCAGAAACTATTGAAATATGAATTTTGGTTTCGTGCTTAGCGAAACCACCTTACCACCCTTTGGAACCAAAATTTGCGAAAAATTGGCGACAAAAATTTTTGGTTCTCCTTTTTTCACCTTGAACAGTTCTGAAATTAATTTTATAAATTTTTTGAAACATTGATTATGTATATACAAACGCATTGCCACCAAATATTTTAGATAATACGTAAGTAATAAATTTTACGAAAGCTACCAAAATCTATGTATACACAGATTAACTAACACCTAGGTGAAAATCTTTAAAAATTTGTTCCACACCTGTGAGCTAACTTTCACAAAAACTGTGACCCTTTTTTGCCCGCTGCTGAAATTTGGCACAAGTGATGATTCTTGGTATTTGTTCCAAAGAACAGACACCGATTGCGCAATGGCGTTCTGATAACGTGCTCCATTTTTTCATTGACACGCTTACTACAATTTGGAGAAATAAGTACAATATATAGGTAGTTGTTAACAAAATAGAGTTCCGGCGGCCCTATGGCGTAATGGATAATTCGGCAAAATGTGTGCCATGTTTCTGTGTTTATTTTAAACGATTCCAGCATCGACTGTAATTAGTTGGCGGCAAAGCCGTTCTACCAATTGATAGGGGAGGTTATGCAGATTAAATTAACCTATAGTTGATCCCGTCTCAGAATCAGTTGATCCCGTCTCAGAATCAAGTCATGCTCCTAGAAGTAAATTTATTGGTTTTTTTGCAATGATAGTATGCAGTGATGCAGTGATGGCAGTGATGGTAGTCCCATCCCTCTAGGTACTCTCAGTAAAGAACGGCAGCCAAGAAAAATTAAAATTGGTCATTTTGAGCTGCTTTCTCTGAGAAGTCTTCGGCAGAAGAGGGCTCGCTAAGGAACGAATTCATAAATACAAAAATTTTAGATTGTAAAAATGTTAGGGGTGCTTCACAAGTGGGATGATCACTGAAAAAGAATCTATTTGTGAGTTCAGATTTATGCTGGTAAACCAACGTTAACTTGTTCAACTGCATCGAAACTAGAAATAAGATTTGCGTTTAGTCAAACCAGCATTTTTTCCGAAAATGATTATAATAAATTATACAAAATATTTAACGCAATTTAATTAAAAATTAAATTTAAGAATTGTAATTAAAAATAAAATTAAAAATTATATATATTGGTAGGTAAACATAAGTTGCAAGTCGTACGGTTGTCGAGTAATTTCACCTCAAAGTTGAGGTGCCATGTGTTAAACATATGAAACTAAAATAGTGGCACTTTTTTGGTCTGGTGTCAAAAAACCTCGAAACTGGGCAATGCTAACTAGCCTTCTTTGGTATCATTAGAAAGGCCTGGATAAGTACTGTGAATTGTTAGAATTAGAATTTTGATTTAGGCCTTTAAAGTTTTAAAATTAATTTTTGAAGATTTAAAATTTGACGCCAATTTAAAATCGAGACAACCAGACCAAAAAAGTGCAACTTTTTATAGTTTCCTATGTTTAACACATGAGACCTCAACTTTGAGGTGAAATTACTCAACAACCCTACGACTTGCGTCTTTAATTTTAAAAACTCGTTAAAATACACCGTTTGGATCATAAAACATGTGAAAATCGGCGAGATCGGAGAAAGTCGAAAAAATGACCAAAATTCAGACTTAAGGTGGTGATTCCCTTTGGTCACATAAAGTTTGCACCATTATTACTCATTCATTACTTGGAGTTAAGAAGCCATTTTCATATCAAAATATAGCTTGACATTTTCTCTTTAACCTCATTTGCTCTGCAGTACTTTGCTCGTATAAAAACTGAGCAGCTACTGATAACATCATTTAATGCAAAGCAAACTTTTGCAAAACTTTTAATTCCAGATATCATCATTTAATACAAACTTTTGTTGGTATACTTCATTCCGATACCATCAATTGTTACTTACATTTCCAACAAATGCCAGAAAGTCTAGCGTATAGATTTTTGTTGCAAAATGAATTACCTAATTAAACCTTGTGGAATCTACAGTAATTAGTACAAATAAAATGTGCAAGCCTCGTGCAAGTCGGAGACAAAAATGATTAAACCAAATGCCCATATCAAAAAATGCCAGTATATACCGAGGGGGCAAATGTAGTAATCGCATCTAAACCAAGAATTTAATCAGGTTTGTAGTTCAAAATAATTTTTTGAGATAATTTTATATCAGTTGTTTTGATATGACCCCAAAGCCTATTTGGTATTAGAATACACCGAAAGGAATATTTTCCATTGTCTGGTATAGCCTAGCCACAAATCAAACTTAACATTCGGTGGTCCCAAAATGCCCGAATTTCGTAAACATCAGTCAATTCAAAATTAGGCTTCAAATTTGAAAAAGTTAGTATATTTGTCTACGTACTACACAGTTTTCCTGCAGCATAAGAAACTTATACATCCCTTTTAGTTGGTAGAGTTGCGTTTTGTTTGCAGAATCCTTTTCAGTAATTCTGCGGTCAAAGCATTTCTCGTCGCGAACATTCTACCGGAAACTGTCTAAACTGTGTTCATTTTGGTTTCATGATCTCTATGATCTACAAAGTGGGGGTCTTATCTCGATTACCCCCCCACAACTCATAGTCCTTAGAACTTGACCAAATGAGCTAAAATTTGGTATAGGTATGTTTTCGACTACGCTGAGTTCAAATATGGCAAAATTCTTCGATTTCACGAAATTCGATTTTTTTCGATTTCTAAGGGGGGACCAAGGGAAACCGAAAAATGTTTTGTCTTCGATTTGCTGAAAAGAAGTATATCGGGGTTTTCGGTGTCGTAGAACACGAATCTGAAGTCCGTTTTTCGTATCAGATATTCGTTAGCTCGGTATAAGCTAAAGATTTAAGCTTAAGATGTAAGCTTGTGCTGAACTAACGAAAAGCTGAATCGAAAAACGGACTTCAGATTCGTGTTCTACGACCACGAAAACCCCCAATATACGTTTTTTCAACAAAATCGAAGACAAAAAGTTTTTCGGTTTCCCCCTTCCAATCGAAAAAATCGAATTTCGCGAAATCGAAAAATGTTGCCATATTTGAACTCAGCGTAGTCGAAAACATACCTATGCCAAATTTTAGCTCATTTGATCAAGTTTTAAGGACTATGAGTGGTGGGGGGTAATCGAGATAAGACCCCAAAGTGGATCCGAAAAATTCGCAGCCTTATCATACCCTTTATATTGACATTTTTGATTAGGTAGTTTCTAAATACTCACAGTTCTGTATATATTTGTCACAGTGTGTTGTTTAGCCTGAGAATAAGTATATAAACTAAATTTTATAGTAGTAGTTCAGCAAGCATAAATGTTGTAAACATTACAGCATTTCAAAGATATCATACATCATTTTAAATATCGAAATGTAAGTTTTATAATGCATGCAAACATAATGCGATTGTCACTGACTAATTTATATAGCGTCCCTTGACGTCAATTATATTTATTTCCTCGGCAAGCCTATGATTTGTGATGCAAACGCAACTGTAATGAGCTTTAGAAGAGCATGCATTGTTTATCTGAGAAAAGTACTGAGTGTTTGAAATTAATCCGAGATATACAAGGCAAGTATCCTGTGGATTACGTTGCAAGCAAAGTTTGAAGAAGGGCCCAACGAACATATGTGATATGTCTAACAGTTTATGTTTAAACAGCATTTAGTTAGATTGAAGACATTAAATAGCTTAAAAATTGTTCCATAGTTCAATGTGAGAATATTTGTTAGTGCACTCACTTCAAATCTGCGTAAATAGTGACAGCATGCTAAACGCTTTATGATGAGATAAAAGGGGGTTGTCCACCACTCTGAAACGCTTTTTTAAAACACCGAAACTAAACTCGCTCAGATAATTTTGTTCAGGCGACAGGTCTATTTTGGAGTATCCAGGATGCAATTTTAAAGCTAAAATCTATCTGAAATGTGAACTAGATGTTTAAGCAAAATATGTTCGCTTAGGGTGTGGCTCATTCACTCTGCCTTGATCTTTTAAATGTTAGCCGAGCAATTTCTGTGTGCAGAAAGTAATCTTATCAAAGCCAAAACTCAAGTTAAACTGCTGTTACAGATATCCCTTTTGCAATAAATTAGCGCCTTGTGGGGGGGGGAATATGGAAGGGTTTGGGGTGGAGGTGGGTAATCGCAGTTTTGCCAAAATGGTTTTTCGGCCAAATCTCTAGCTTAGAGCAACAAACTCCAGCGAATAGGTATTGATAAAATGCGCAATTGGAGGATGTATCGATTGAGTATAAGTAAGACGCCAGAGGGGGGTCCCCCCAGAAAATGTTGGGGGGAGCCTCCCCCACCCCAAATCTCCGGAGATTTGGGGTGGGGGGAGGCTCCCCCCCAACATTTTCTTGGGGGCCTCCTCTGGCGACCCCCCCAACCCCCCCAGGACCCCCCCCCCCAATCCTCCCCCAAAAAAATTTTTCATTTTTTATGCCAAAAATCGCATTTTCAGCCGTTTCTAATAAAAAACATCTAACCATAAAGTATATACTTTTAACATTAGACAGTGGTTTTAAACTCAAAAACTTGTTTACAAGTTCAAAATAAGGTCAATATTGAGTCATAAAATCCATTGTACAGTTAAAAACGTGTATTTCTCATAATAAACAGTTTGAGCCAAAAATTTGGACATTTTTGAAAATTTTTTCAAAATTTACCCTAAAAATACCCAATTTTAGGCATAGCTATAGGTGTACCTTGAGAAATCGTTGGGGGAGGGGGTAGCCGAAATTAGGGTGGGTGGGGTCAGCCGTTTTGAGGTGGGGTGGGGTCCGGAAAAATCGAATTTGGGGGGGGGGGGAAAAAATTTTTTGGTCAAAAATTTAGAAAAAATTCGCAAATTTGCTGAAAAAGCGTTATTTCCAACTAAAAATCAAAAATATTTCTTCATTTTTGCTCATTTATTCGAAAAAACTTGGATTTTTTGCAAAAATTTCGAATTTTTCCAAAAAATTTCAAATTTTTAATAATTTTGAGGCAAAATTTTCGAAATTTTGAGGGTGGGGTCTGGCAAATTTGGGTGGGTGGGGTCTGGGATTTGGCCATTTGGGGGTGGGGTCTGCCTCCAAAATTTCGAGGGTGGGGTAGGCACTTTTCCATTTGGGAAGAGGGGTTCCCCCCACCCCCCTCCAGGTACACCTATGATTTTAGGCCATTTTTCGCGCCTTCGGCGCGACCTACCCCCCCCCCCCCCCAGTTGGGGGGGGGGACGTCCCCCCCCCAAAAAAAGTTTTGGGGGAGGGTTGAAAAAAAAGGCTTGGGGGGGCCACCCCCTCCCCCAACCCCCCCCCCACCCCCCACCTTCCCCCGACGGGTGTACCTGGTGCACCCCACCCCATAGTTTCCTTAGGGGGGGGGGGTATCCCCCCCAAAATTTTCGACCAAATTTACCCCCTCCCAGATTTTTGGACTATCCCTCCCCCCACTTTGGGCTACCCCCCCCCCCCCCCGAACCCCCCCAACGATTTTTGGACCCAAAAAGTTAGCTAAATTTGGTCGAAAAATGGTCATTTTTTGAAAAATTTTTCTAAAATTTTGGCCTAAAATCGCTTTAAAACGGTGCAAAAACGCCTAAAACGTTAAGAACAAGCATTATTTTGAAGAAAAAAGGGCTAAATTACAGAAAATTTTGCATTTTTTGGCCATTTTTCGAAATTTCTGAGATCCAAATTCGGGGGGGGGGGTTAGGGGGGGTAAGGTAATGGTAATAAAGGTAATGGTGACCCCTGGGGCCCGTTGCATAAAAGATATTACTAATTATAAGTGATTAGTTGATTAGTGTAGCACTTTGATTGAAAATAGCTAAAGTTGTGGAAGAGCCTGAGGGAAATTCTATATGTCGTTTTGTAGCTTTTGAGAAGCTGTAACTAACTACATATTCTAAATTGGTGTAAAATTAAAATTTGGACTAAGCCACAGGAATAACCTTAAAAAATCGCGTTTTCTTTGATATTTTTGATCAAAACTATTGAGTTGGAGTAACTAATTGAAAATTTTGGCCATTTTTGAATTAATCACTTCATTATCTACAAAATAATGCCGAAAAGACCAAAATTTGTTCGTTCAATTAGTAGCTTTGATCATTAATACTGCTGCACTAATCAACTAATCACTAATAATTTATTAGTAATATCTTTTATGCAACGGGCCCCTGGAGAATATCTCCATCCCTGCTTCAGGGACAAGGGGTGCCGGTGCTCATCCCCGGATACACAGCCGTAGAGCCAGGAGTGTCACCTCAAATGATGACTGCATCCGTGGAAGGGGTGCCGGCCCTTCAAGGCTTTAAGCCCTACACGGACTCCTGTTACCTTCCCACAATAGTGGTACCCATTTACCGACCAATTAAGGATGGATAGCTGGGTTGGCTAGAGCTCACGGCGAACCGATATGTGCTTAGTCCCTTGCTCAAGGGGATTTGTGAAAGCTTTGTGGTAGCGGGGATTCGAACCTCGGACTATCGGATCCGAAGTCGAACGCCTTAACCACTCGGCCGGCACGGCATGGGGTAGCCCCATGACATTTCGGGGGTCCACCACCAATATCCCAAAATTTACCCCCCCCCCATATGGCGGTGCCATTGGGGGGGGGGGGTAACCCATAGGTGTAAGGTGGGGGGGTTGGGGGGTGGCCCCCCCAAGCTTTTTTCAACCCTCCCCAAAACTTTTTTGGGGGGGGGACCTGTGTTTTTTTTCGTCCGAAGTTTTTGCGGTCCGTGGCGCAGCGCCCCAAAATTTTTTGCGTAATTTGGAAAAAAATTGTGCCACGCCTGTTTTCGCACAAAAAACCTTTTTGTGCTATTTTATATTTTATGTAACGTTTTAAAGCATTTTAAATGCTTAATTTATCGTTTCGCCACGCCAGAGAGGAGCCTTCGAAAATTTTACGCAATTCTTACAAGAAAGTAGTAGCTCGAAAGTGGGCGAATAGAATATATATGAAACATTTATCAGCAGGAATTTGTTGAAAATTGGACTTCGGAACTGTGTGTGTGTTTAAGCAAGAAGTTTGTCTTCTGAAAAAATTTTTCGCGATTTCACTATCTTGTTTTCGACATATAAATGAATACAACGTATTAATGAATACAACGTATTTTGATTATTTAACATTATGACGTTTTGACGACATTAAAGAAAGATCAGAGACGAATACGCTAAAGAAAGAACGCTAATGTTAAAGCTGGGAACGAAATAGAACAATTATGTAGATGAACCGAAGGCGCAAAAAATTTTCAAACATGTCTTTTGTAGTTCAAAACTTTTCAAGGAATTAATAAATAGTTGATTCAAAAACCGTCCATTTTCGTGTTAAAACAAAATTGTGCGGCCACATGCGAGGGGTAAGTTTCGTAGAGCTGAACAGATTATATATATATATATATATATATATACATCAACAATTTTCATTTTTAATCAACGTACGGTTCCTGCACTTGATGTGTTGTATAAAATGCTTTGATGCCCCAAACAATTTTGCAAAGGCACTTTTGAATTATATAGTGGAAAACAAAACATAGCTGATACAATACAACGCTTTAGCATCAACATCAATCAACAACAAACAACCATAAAGTTATGGAGTAAACTCAAATAAGCAAACGTACACACAAGGCGGGGGTCTGGGGGCGGCATCCCCCAGCAAAAATTAGGAGAATTTTAAAATTTTTGACTCCAAATCGCATTTTTAAGCATATTTTGGCTCAAAAATTTTTGCGTACTGTGGCGCAAAGGCCCAAAATTTTTTGCGTATTTCAGAAAAAAATTGCGTAATTTCGCAGTTTGTGGCGCAAAAAAAACCCAAGGGGGGGACGTCCCCACCGACGGGGGGGGGGGGGGTAGTCGCGCCGAAGGCGCGAAAAATGGCCAAAAATTGGGTACTTTTAGGGTAAATTTTGAAAAAATTTTCAAAAATGTCCAAATTTTTGGCTTAAACTGTTTATTATTATGAGAAATACACGTTTTTAACTGTACTATGGATCTTATGACTCAATATTGTCCTTATTTTGGACTTGGAAACATGTTGGCAATCAAGTTTTTGAGTTTAAAACCACTGTCTAATGTTAAAATTACTTTATGGTTAGATGTTTTTCATTATTAGAAACGGTTGAAAATGCGATTTTTGGCATAAAAAATGAAAAATGTTTTGGGGGAGGGTTGGGGAGGGTCTCCAGAGGGCCCCCCAGAAATGGTTGGGGGGAGCTCCCCCCACCCCAAATCTCCGTTACACCTATGGGGAAACCCCCAGCCATTTTTACAACCCCCCCAAATTTGGGGGGGGGGCCCGGCCCCCCCCCAACTGGGGGGGGGGTAGTCGCGCGGGAGGCGCGAAAAATTGGCCATGAATTGGGTATTTTTAGGGTAAATTCTGCAAAATGTTTCAAAAAGTCCAAATTTTTGGTTTAAAGTGTTTATTATTGCGAGAAATATATATATACACGTTTTTAACGGTTTTATGGACTTTCTGGCTCAATATTGACCTTATTTTAGACGTAGAAACAGGTTGCCAATCAAGTTTTCGAGTTTAAAACCCCTGTGTAATGTCAAAATTACTTCATATTTGAATGTTTTTTGGCAGGGTTTTTTTTGGTTGCGGACAAGTGTGCATTTTTGTGCATTTTTAAAAAATAGTGTGCATTTTGGAAAAAATGTGTGCATTTTTAAAAAAATTGCTTATTTTGAACTATAACGTACATTTTTGTAATGCAGAAATTAGATTGAAAGTCGACGCCGGGGAGGTCTGGGGGCGGAGTTCCCCAGAAGTTGGGAGTTTTTTTGGAATTTTGAACACGAAAGAAATTTTTATGAACAACTTCTTACCATTTTAACAGATTAACAAACGGCAATAAGAGAGCTAGCATTGCACACGTCGAACCGTTGTAGAGGAAGAAAATGTAAAGAAATGCTTTAAGAAAAATTGGCTTAATCCAGCCTTTTATTTTTGACGATGAAGGAACGCACACTAGTATAAATATCATGGGGGAGCTCGGAGAGCCCCCCATAATATGAGCTATAAAGGCACTTTGCGGATTTGGAAAAGTGCTAATTAGGCATAACTAATTAACGGGAAGGAATTAAGAGCTAATATTTACATTTTTGAAATCTCCAGGCCAAGAGCTTTCGAATGATACCAAACTTGCCCGGAAAAAATGAACTTTGAAAAAATCGACTTTCTCTTACGGGTTTGAAAGTGGGGGTTTTTTTTTTCTCTGTATTCAGCATGATTTTTTCCATTTTTCTGTTAACTCGATTTTTCAAACGGCCCATAGGAAAAATTTTTCTATACTATTTTTTGATTATCTAGGCAATGGCATTTAGCAAGTTTATGTTTTTTTCCCGAATTTCGATCTGGTTCGATTTTTATAGATGGTCAAAAATGGAAAAAATAGCGTTTTTGGACACCTTCAAGCTGAAAAATTTCTAAGTCCGAAAATTTGAAAATAGTCTAAAAACGGGCAAAAACAGCGTTTTTCGGCCTCGGGGTGGTACCCATATATAGTAAATCGGGGTCGCTGAACACGATGGGCATACTGCCGAAACCGACGGATGTGACCTCTGACCCACAGCGCCCACCCACAGTGGCTCCGGTGTGGCTCAAAAATGAAAGTCTTCAAAAGTGGTCATGTTTGGTATCAAATGAAAGCCCTTGGCGAGGCGATCAACTTTTGTCATTATGCCACACCCGAAAAGTGGCTCCATCGTCCTGTGGGCGGGTGCCCCACCCACAGTGGGTCAGCTGTGGCTCAAAAATGAAAGTCTTCAAAAGTGGTCATGTTTGGTATCAAATGAAAGCCCTTGGCGAGGCGATCAACTTTTGTCATTATGCCACACCCGAAAAGTGGCTCCATCGTCCTGTGGGCGGGTGCCCCACCCACGGTGGGTCCGGTGTGGGTCAAAAATGAAAGTCTTCAAAAGTGGTCATGTTTGGTATCAAATGAAAGCCCTTGGCAAGGCGATCAACTTTTGTCATTATGCCACACCCGAAAAGTGGCTCCATCGTCCTGTGGGCGGGTGCCCCACCCACAGTGGGTCAGCTGTGGCTCAAAAATGAAAGTCTTCAAAAGTGGTCATGTTTGGTATCAAATGAAAGCCCTTGGCGAGGCGATCAACTTTTGTCATTATGCCACACCCGAAAAGTGGCTCCATCGTCCTGTGGGCGGGTGCCCCACCCACGGTGGGTACGGTGTGGGTCAAAAATGAAAGTCTTCAAAAGTGGTCATGTTTGGTATCAAATGAAAGCCCTTGGCGAGGCGATCAACTTTTGTCATTATGCCACACCCGAAAAGTGGCTCCATCGTCCTGTGGGCGGGTGCCCCACCCACGGTGGGTACGGTGTGGGTCAAAAATGAAAGTCTTCAAAAGTGGTCATGTTTGGTATCAAATGAAAGCCCTTGGCGAGGCGATCAACTTTTGTCATTATGCCACACCCGAAAAGTGGCTCCATCGTCCTGTGGGCGGGTGCCCCACCCACAGTGGGTCCGGTGTGTGTCAAAAATGAAAGTCTTCAAAATTGGTCATGTTTGGTATCAAATGAAAGCCCTTGGCGAGGCGATCAACTTTTGTCATTATGTAACACCCGAAAAGTGGCTCCATCGTCCTGTGGGCGGGTGCCCCACCCACGGTGGGTCCGGAGTGGGTTAAAAATGAAAGTCTTCAAAAGTGGTCATGTTTGGTATCAAATGAAAGCCCTTGGCGAGGCGATCAACTTTTGTCATTATGCCACCCACAAAAAGTGCCCTCACGGACCTATGGGCGGGTGCCCCACCCACAGTGGGTCCCGTGTGAGTCAAAAATGAAAGTCTTCAAAAGTGGTCAAGTTTGGTATCAAATGAAAGCCCTTGGCAAGGCGATCAACTTTTGTCATTATGCCACCCACAAAAAGTGCGCTCACGGACCTGTGGGCGGGTGCCCCACCCACAGTGGGTCCGGTGTGGGTCAAAAATGAAATTCTTCAAAAGTGGTCAAGTTTGGTATCAAATGAAAGCCCTTGGCGAGGCGGTCAACTTTTGTCATTATACCACCTCCAAAAAGTGGCCCCACCGATCTGTGGGCGGGTGCCCCACCCACAGTGGGTCCGGTGTGGGTCAAAAATGAAATTCTTCAAAAGTGGTCAAGTTTGGTATCAAATGAAAGCCCTTGGCGAGGCGGTCAACTTTTGTCATTATACCACCTCCAAAAAGTGGCCCCACCGATCTGTCGGCGGGTGCCCCACCCACAGTGGGTCCGGTGTGGGTCAAAAATGAAAGTCTTCAAAAGTGGTCAAGTTTGGTATCAAATGAAAGCCCTTGGCAAGGCGATCAACTTTTGTCATTATGCCACCCACTAAAAGTGTCCTCACGGACCTGTGGGCGGGTGCCCCACCCACAGTGGATCCGGTGTGAGTCAAAAATGAAAGTCTTCAAAAGTGGTCAAGTTTGGTATCAAATGAAAGCCCTTGGCAAGGCGATCAACTTTTGTCATTATACCACCTCCAAAAAGTGGCCCCACCGATCTGTGGGCGGGTGCCCCACCCACAGTGGGTCCGGTGTGGGTCAAAAATGAAAGTCTTCAAAAGTGGTCAAGTTTGGTATCAAATGAAAGCCCTTGGCGAGGCGATCAACTTTTGTCATTATGCAACACCCGAAAAGTGGCTCCATCGTCCTGTGGGCGGGTGCCCCACCCACGGTGGGTCCGGTGTGGGTCAAAAATGAAAGTCTTCATAAGTGGTCAAGTTTGGTATCAAATGAAAGCCCTTGGCAAGGCGATCAACTTTTGTCATTATAGCACCCACGAAAAGTGGTTCCATCGCTCTGCGGAGAGGGTACATTCGTGTGTTGTCAAGCGTGTAAGTTCAAAAACGCGAAAAATTGTCAACCTCTAAAATGAATGCGGCCAAGATTGTTTCATTATATCTTTAGCTAAAATGAATGTGGCAAAGATTGTTTCATTATATATATAGCTGGAGTGGAGGTAACAATACAAAATCCTTCAGGCTTGCTATATATAAGTTAAAACCCACCCATTATGGATGGTATCACACTCTGATACAATACCAAAAATGAAATAGGACAAGTAGGAAAAATGCTCCTTGCAGTCGCATGAAAAAGTTAATATGAGCTATGATGGCCAACATTTAAGCGTGTCAAGGACAAGACTTAAAATGTTTAATATGAGCCAGCATCTAAATATGTAGAGGACAAGATGTAAACGTCTAACATGAGCCGCTACGTTTCTCTTGGGCTCATATTGACGCAAATGAAATGGCTAATATATTTTGTAGATACAAAGGCTTTCTTCAGATAGTCAAAAGGTTAGGATGGTTTGCATATGCAAGGATGGTAAGGCTGGATGAAATCTCACTAGGTAAGTATATATCGTCTGTGACAGTTCTAATTTTTATTTCCTTATTCAGGTTTATATTGATTGCTTTTGTTAATAATTTATATACATGTATATACATACGTATAGTGAGATCTGAAGCAGCGTCGTAAAACAAACACATTTTTTGAAGTGAAGTTGAAAAATCTGGCAATTCTGATTTTTGCTAAACGTATACGCCAGTATTTATATTCAGTCTTTGCTGGCTAGGTTTAATAATGTCTGTTTAGAGGACACGTACCACAGGCGTAACCAAAGTGAGCGTCAATATGAGCCCAAGAGAAACGTAGCGGCTCATGTTAGACGTTTACATCTTGTCCTCTACATATTTAGATGCTGGCTCATATTAAACATTTTAAGTCTTGTCCTTGACACGCTTAAATGTTGGCCATCATAGCTCATATTAACTTTTTCATGCGACTGCAAGGAGCATTTTTCCTACTTGTATACTTACAATCTAAAGCAAAAATATTTCAATAATTAGTGGCTTTAGTGAGGAAGAATAAAACACAGAAAGGTTGTAGCGACGTTGCCATGACCGAAAAATAGTACGTAAGAAAAAGCGGGGGTCTGGGGGCGGCAGCCCCCAGCTAAAAGCTAGAGCTTTTTTTAAAATTTAAAGCACTTTGGAAATTTTTTAGAGCATTTTGTGGTTAGCGGAAGCAAAATTTGACTGTGCATTTATGTGTGCATTTTTAAATTCGAGTGTGCATTTTGGAAAAAAATTGTGCATATGCACAGTAAAATGCACAAAAAAAACCCTGTTTTTTGGCATTAGCAATGGCTGAAAATGCGATTTTTGACATAAAAATAGAAAACATTTTTTGGGGATAGAAAACATTTTTTGGGGAGGTTGGGGGGGTCTAAAAAGGGGCCCCCCCAAAATTCCGGGGGAGGGCCCCCCCAACCCAAATCCCCGTTACACCTATGCCCCCCGAGACCCTAAGTTCCAGGGAAACTATGGTTCGGGGGGGGGGGGGACCCGCATCACATTTCGGAGGTCGACCATCAAAGTTCCAAGATGTATCCCCCCCCCGAGACCCAAAGTTCCAGGGAAACTATGCCAACCTTCCAAGATTTACCCCTTCCCAGATCCAAAGCTCCAGGCAAGGTTTTTTTAGGCCATAGCTTAGGCCATCGCCTAAATTTATGAGTCGATGGCCTAAAGAATTTTGGCCGTTGCGGCCATTTGGCCAAAATTTTTCGACGAAAGCCAAGTTAAATTTTATTGATTTTTAAGTAAAAACAGTATATAATTTTCTAAAAAATTTTTCGCGCCGTTGGCGCGAATTCAAAAATTTTTTACTTCTATTTCTGGGCTGCGCCAGCCGCCAGCTAGTTACATTGTCTATTTGCACTTATAAATGCGCATTCAAGTTATAATTTCATTTACTGTTATAAAGATTTCATAGAAGAAATGCTATTTTTTAGTAGTTTAACTTTATTTCTATTAGTTTAATTTTCTTCTTTCATTGGTTATCTATATGTATATAATTAACGGTTAATTAGCCGGGGTAAAAAAACAATGGCGGGAAAAAACCAACCGATGGGAAAAAACCCAACCCCAATATTCGGCCCCAATAGTTTCAAAGTCGTATATATATATAGCTTTCTGTCATTAGCACAGGTGTAATTGGGGTGGGTAGTAAAGTAACCCCCAAGCCATTTTCGCGAACCCCCTCCCTCCCCCCAAAAACATTTTTGGAGTCGCGCCGACGGCGCGAAAATTGGCCAAAAATTGGGAATTTTTATGGTAAATTTTGGAAAACTTTTCAAAAAATCCCAAATTTTTGGCTTAAGGTGTCTACTATCGTGAGAAATACACGTTTATTAAAACCCCCGTGTTGAAATTATTTCATGGATGTTTTTTGGCATTAGCAATGGCTGAAAATGCTATTTTTGGCATATAAACAGGGTATTTTTTGCGGGGGTGCCCCCGAAATTGACCTTCCCCCCGAAAATGCCTTCCCCCCGAACCCGAAATCGCCCCCTCCCGGGAATTTTGCTTCCCCCCCCGGGATTGGAGGCCCAAATTTTTGCCAAAAATAGGCCAATTTTCAAAAATTTTCTTTCGAAAAAATAGCTATATATTTGTAGCTTATATAAATCCTGGCATTTTTGAGAACATTTTGCGTTTCACCATGCAAAATACGCCAAAAAATAGCATTTGGGGTCATTTTTGCAAAAAAATTCTTCCCCCCTCCCGAAAATTTCTTTCCCCCCTCCCGGGCCCGGGCCCCCCCCCCGGCACCCCCCCCCCCCCCGGAAAAAAATCCCTAAAAATACCCTGAAAAATTGGAAAATTTTTTGGGGGAGGTTTGGGGGGGGGGTCGTGGAGGGGGTTTGGGGGGGTGTAAAATTAACAAGGGGGGCCCCACCCCAAATCCCCGTTACACCTATGGTTATTAGATTTCCAGTTGGGGGAAGGGGGACGTGACGTCCGACGTTTCTTTCAAACATTTTTGCGGGGGGGGGGGCAGTGACGATGACCATAGGTGTAACGGGGAGTTAGTTAGGGGAGTCCCCATCATTTTGGGAGAGCCCTCTGGTTAACCCTAAAGAAAGACGCCAAAGTCAAAAATCGCATTTTCAGCCGTTTCTAAATGATAAAAAACATTAAACCATAAAGTAATTTTTACAGTAGAGTTAGACAGTGGTTTTAAATACGAAAACTTGATTGCCATCATGTTTCCAAGTCCAAAATAAGGTCAATTTTGAGTCAGAAAGTTCATAATGTAGTTAAAAACGTGTATCTCTCGCAATAATAGACATTTCAAGACAAAAATTTGAACTTTTTGAAAATGCAAAATTTATATATATATATACATACATACCCTCACTAGCGTAGATACGGGGGGGCGGCCGCCCTCCCCGAAATAATGGCTTTGCCCCCCTGAAAAATTGGGCAAAAGAAAAATTTTACGCCCGCGCGGAACGCGGGCGTTTATATAACTTTATTAGAAACACACAAATTTACATTAATGCTTCAAATTAGCTCAACATTGATGCATTTTCTACACCATTAAAAAATTTTCGCGCCTCCGGCGCGAATTTTGGCTGTCTAGATTATCAAAATTATTATTTTTCATTGAGCATGCTAACAAATGTTTGTATATATATAAGCTGCTTTGCAGTTTTGCTGTTACCTGCGTTATTCCTAACATCATCAGCCTTGGCATCATTTGTCTTAATATCATCAGAATACGCAGTTCTTACGTAATGGGAGCATCCTAATGGGTTTCAGTTTTCGGGCAAGACAGCAAACGTAGAAAATAGCAAATAAAAGTACAAAATGTTGTTAGTCAATTGATAAGTCATTTATAAAGAATTAAATTTTCAATAGCGTTTAATTGCGAAATTTAAAGATTTTCTCAACTTCTGGGGGGTCGCCCCCAGACCCCCCATTTGGGACTTAGGGTATAGCTTTCAGTTGTAACAAGTCGAAACATGAACTGTAGAAGACTTTTGAATTAATAGGACAACTTGCAGTATACGTATATAATACAGTGTGCATGTATATAATCGTTACTCAAAAATAGAAAATTTTACCCCCCCCCCCTCAAAAGTCGTCGTCGTGGGTGGTCGATCAGGATACCACATCCTATACTCGGCGGGCCCCAAGGAGCCCACTCCCCTCAAAAGTCATCGGTCAAAACCGCCCCCCCCTGAAAATTTTTTGTACCTACGCTACTGTATACCCTAAAATACCCAAATTTTGGCCAACGGTCGGCGTTTCCTTCAAAAATTTTTGCGGGGGGGGGTGGTGACCATGACCATAGGTGTAACGGAGATTTGGGATGGCCCCGGTCATTTTTTGGGAGCTCCCTCTGGAGACGAGACCTCTCCAACCCTCCCCCAAAAATTCATTTTTTATGCCAAAATAGCATTTTCACCCGTTTCTAATGATATGTAACAAGTTTGTCCCTAAAAGGGACAATATTCCGTAATGGAGCTGGAGTGCCTACTTACTTTTAGGCTAAGCGAGAATCAAGCATCCATAGATACATGCTGATGCTACTAAGATAAAAATGTAAAAATCATCCATGTCTTGCCAGGTCAAGCCTGCTTATATATCGAATCGACAAAACCCCGTGCGCAATACTGAAATCTAGAATACCAGTCAAGGAAATATATATATATATATATATTAGTGTTGTGCGCTGAACAAATTGCCCGCTCCGGAGCTCCGGCCGGAGCGGGCTGTCGGAGCACCGGAGCTCCGGAGCTCCGGAGCTCCGCGGAGCTCCGACTATTTGTGGGAAGTTAAAATGGTAAAAATTATATTTTAAGCTAAGCAAATCATTTTTGCAATGAAAAGCACGTCTACTCACTGTTTACTATACATATAGCGCTTCGCATTTTTATGTTCAGAATCTGATTCGTTTGCTATACACATTTGTTCTATTTGCTAGCCTGTATTTTTGATCTGAAATGAGTTCAGACTTCGACAACTTTTCACGACTTGTGGCTGTTTCATTATATATGCATTATGTTGCGTTTACATAAAAGCCAATGTTAATTTACTGCCGTTTAGTTCTAATGTCTCACTTTTTCAAGATTTGCTAAGTTTAAATTTTATAGATTAGGACTCCATAAAATTCGTTACGAGAATTTCGTCAAAAATTAAATTTTTGAATCCATGCTGAATTATTGCAAATTTAACAAACGTGGACCAGATTTGCTTTTATCCACTGCTTAACTTTTAAAAAGTATGTATATAATCATAAAATAAATTTGAACCAGAAGAAATTGTATATATATACATTATGTCTGAAAAATATTAGAAAAGATGTGTGAGATGAAAGCAAAGAAAACATGTGTAGACATTGAAAGTTTACGTAGAAGAATGTATTTCATCGGAAAAGGGAATAATTGATGGATTATATAATGGATTAATTAATGGCAATTATATATATAATTAAAAACGTTGTATTGAAATAATTCTTAGGGGTCGTATAGCTTAGAATTATATTTAAATCAGGTAGTGCGCGTCAGCGCACTACCTAGAATAGGGAAAAAAGGAGTATTGCGTAGTGTTGAAACATAGTTTTCCCTGTTGCCAGCGGAGGAGTTGAGGTAGAGCCTTCATATTGTACCAGTAGAAAGCCCTTCACGAGGGGTCCATGCTCTGCAAATTTGAGCAAAATCGGCCGAGCCGTTTTTGAGATATGACAGATTCAATTTTTCAATGCACGACTTTCTCTCCATTTTATTTTTCCCCCCACCCCTAGGGGTGGGAGGTCTTAGATTTCCTATACTATATGGGGTTTTTTTTGAACAACTTTTTCCTCATTTTTGGGGAAATGAGTATGGAGTAGGTAGGGCCTCCCCATAGGTCTGTGTACATAGCAGGATTTCGATTTTTTCGAAGATAGTTTTTTCCAAAACGGTCAATCCTTCTGTTCAAGTAAACTTGAACTGGGGCAGGCCGATGGGTCTGAGGTTCGCCGAGGAGCATGGCCCCACGGCCCTAATTGCCATGGGGTATATGAATTTTGGATCTGGCCCCTGTAGTTTTCTGGCCAGGGGTCACTAGTTAACGTATAAAAGGGGGGGTCTGGGCCTACGGAGTAGGCAGCCCTATACATAAGAGCTGCTGGGCTGAGGTTTCGTATTCGAATAGGAACCCCTATATGGTGAATCTAAATGGCCCATTAGTTTCGCTGTAGGACCTATCCATGTGGCTGGGGGGCACCCTGATGGTGGTGGGCCCTACCGTGTCGCAACTCCAACTTTAACCTCTTCTACAGAAATATCTACAGTGAGCAGCTCTCTCTTATTTGGGATTTGGGGTGGGGTGCGGGGGCACTACAGCATAGACTATAGTAGGTTTCGCCCGGACCCCTGTGGCGCCCTGGCCAGGGGTCCGGACCGTGGACCATGCCCAAAATGGCCAAAAATCGATTTTTCTAAAAGTGGCCAAGTTTGGTATCAAATGAAAGCCCTTGGTGAGGCGAACATTGTTTGTCATTGGAGGACCCCTCCAAAGTGGCCCCAGTGGCCTGTGGCGCCCTGACCAGGGTCCGGACCGGTCCAAAATGGCCAAAAATCGATTTTTCCAAAAGTGGCCATGTTTGGTATCAAATGAAAGCCCTTGGTGAGGCGAACATTTTTTGTCATTGGAAGACCCCTCCAAAGTGGTCCCAGCGGCCTGTGGCGCCCTGGCCAGGGTCCGGACCGGTCCAAAATGGTCAAAAATTGATTTTTCCAAAAGTGGCCATGTTTGGTATCAAATGAAAGCCCTTGGTGAAGCGAACATTTTTTGTCATTGGAGGACCCCTCCAAAGTGGCCCCAGCGGTCTGTGGCGCCCTGACCAGGGTCCGGACTGGTCAAAAATCGATTTTTTAAAAAATTTCCAACTTTGATATCAAATGAAAGCCCTTGGTGAGGGGAACATTTTTTCTCATTGGAGGACCCCTACAAAGTGGTCCCAGCGGCCTGTGGCGCCCTGGCCAGGGTCCGGACTGGTCAAAAATCGATTTTTTAAAAAATTTCCAAGTTTGGTATTAAATGAAAGCCCTTGGTCAGGCGAACATTTTTTCTCATTGGAGGACCCCTCCAAAGTGTTCCCAGCGGCCTGTGGCGCCCTGACCAGGGTCCGGACTGGTCAAAAATCGATTTTTTAAAAAATTTCCAAGTTTGGTATTAAATGAAAGCCCTTGGTCAGGCGAACATTTTTCTCATTGGTGGACCCCTCCAAAGTGTTCCCAGCGGCCTGTGGCGCCCTGACCAGGGTCCGGACTGGCAAAAATCAAAAATCGATTTTTTAAAAAATTTCCAAGTTTGGTATCAAATGAAAGCCCTTGGTCAGGCGAACATTTTTTGTCATTGGAGGACCCCTCCAAAGTGGACCCTGCGGCCTGTGGCGCCCTGACCAGGGTCCGAACCGGTCCAAAATGGCCAAAAATCGATTTTTCCAAAAGTGGCCAAGTTTGGTATCAAATGAAAGCCCGTGGCGAGGCGAACATTTTTTGTCATTGGAGGACCCCCTCCAAAGTGGTCCCAGCGGCCTGTGGCGCCCTGACCAGGGTCCGAACCGGTCCAAAATGGTCAAAAATCGATGTTTCTAAAAGTGGCCAAGTTTGGCATCACATGAAAGCCCTTGGTCAGGCGAACATTTTTTGTCATTGGAGGACCACTCTAAAGTGTCCCTAGCGAGCTGTGGGGCCTGACCAGGGTCCGGACTGGTCAAAAATCGATTTTTTAAAAAATTTCCAAGTTTGTTATCAAATGAAAGCCCGTGGCAAGGCGAACATTTTTTGTCATTGGAGGACCCCTCCAAAGTGGACCCAGCTACGTGTGGCGCTCGTTTAGGGGGAAAGCCCAAAATCCGGGGGGAGGCATTTTCGGGGTGCCCTCGCCCCCTACTAAAAACCCTGCCCTCCGTGGGCGTTCGCACCCCCTCATCCTGTTTTCCGATATACTGACCCCACCCACCTAATTCTCTTTTCAGATAAACCCTTACTTTTTGGGGGGGGGATCCCGAGCAAATCACATAGGGTTAGTAAATGTAGTTTAATACAGCACGTGATTTGCCCCGCGGCCGCCCAGTCCCTTACGCCGCGTCCACGTACAACAGTGTATTACATCTACCATGACAATGCGTAACCCTTACATACAAACAAACCAATATAAAGAGATAGTGCTCCGTACAAATGATAAAAATGCCTAAAAAAAGATAAATAGATATATAGGGGGTATATATATGGGGGGCGTTGGTGTGAAACTGTCTGTCTGGGGGTTTTGGTTTGGAAGGTAGAAAAAAAAAAAGAGGGAAGAAAAAGAGGAGAGGAATGGGAAGGGGAGGGGGGAAAGGGAAAGGAGGGAGGGGAAGAAAATAAAAATATATATTTGGGCGGGGAGGAGAAAAAGTGCGCCGAATAGGAAAAGAAAGCAGTCGGCGCTGAAAATTATAGAAACTAGATTCAGCGCCGAATAGGGAATGCAGTCGGCGATGAAAAGGATAGAAACTAGATTCAGCGCCGAATAGGGAAAGCAGTCGGCGCTGAAAATTATAGAAACTAGATTCAGCGCCGAATAGGGGGAATGCAGTCGCGTAGCGTGGAACAGGCACTTCCTCCGTCCATCCTATTCGCGTGAATTGCGATATATCCAGCTGAACGGTTCATTTTTCTAACAATGTTACCTTCGATACGGTAATCTCATTAACTGTGAATGGGTTTAATGCTCGTGAATTACAATATGTTGATATGAGCGCCTGCTTTCGCGAACAATTTTATCTCATAGAGCAAACTTGAAACTGTTCCTGGGTTGTCTACTTTTAGACTTAGTTGAGCCTCGCGACAGTTGAATATCTACTGAGATCGCGTTTTAGTGTCCTAATATAGACAAGATTAAGATTTCGTTTTGGCACATACTTTTATTGGCTTTTCCAACACAACATTTTTAACGATCAATAACACTTTTAATTTGTTTTAGACTACTATTAAGAGCGAAATTATTAAAAGTCCAAATGCCTAACAGAGTATTCCCAGTTGGAACTACTAATGCTAATAGACAATGTATATATATATATACTTTATGTACTTTATGCAGAAGACAGCAGCTCCGGCTTTAACTTTTTGTTACACAAACGATATTGTATCCTGCCTCATTTCAAACGCAGTATATACCACGTTCTCGGGGAGTGCAGAGCAGTTCACGCGAATAGGATGGACGGAGGAAGTGCCTGTTCCACGCTACGCGACTGCATTCCCTATTCGGCGCTGAATCTAGTTTCTATAATTTTCAGCGCCGACTGCTTTCCCTATTCGGCGCTGAATCTAGTTTCTATCCTTTTCATCGCCGACTGCATTCCCTATTCGGCGCTGAATCTAGTTTCTATAATTTTCAGCGCCGACTGCTTTCCCTATTCGGCGCTGAATCTAGTTTCTTACCATTTTCAGCGCCGACTGACAAGTATATATACGTATATATTGGCATTTTTCCGCCCTTCCTTCTTTCCCCATTCTAGCCATTGCATGCCCGTTTAGGGCATTTTTCCCACTAGTTTTTACTTTTATCATGTGGACAATTTAGAAAAATTGTTTCCAGAAACCGAATCATACAACAACAACAGTCTTGAGAAAGCAGAAAAATTATTAAAAATAATTACGAGCACTAATTCATTCTTACGCACTGATCGTGAGACTACAGAAAGAAATCATAAAAACTCTTCAAATATTTTATTATCCAAGTTATGAGCAACAGACAGGCATCAAAGCTTGAAAATGGCTGCTCCGGGTACCCGGAGCTCCGGAGCTCCGGAGCTCCGGAGCAGAAGCCCGCTCCGGAGCACCGAAAATCGGAGCTCCGTCGGAGCGGAGCTCCGGCGCACATCATTAATATACATACATATATATATATATATATATATATATATATATATATATATATATATATATATATATATATATATATATATATAAATACTTATATTTATTATCTGACACATCCGTGAGAACAAAGGCATTCGCTTGGCAGTAAACATGCACTGTACCTGAACACACACATATATATATACATAAAACTGCACAGCTTAGGGATTGTGCACTGCGTCAGCAGCCCGTACTTTTTTCTTTTCAACCCACATTAATAGATTTCTATATATAGATTAATACTGTATAGCGCGGCGGGAAAAAACCCAGTCCGATATGCGGGGAAAAACCCATCGCCAGTGTGAGTCACCCATATGAGCTAGATCGGATTTTAATAACCTATCTTAAAGAGCGTCCAAAACTACCCTAGAGGGTGTATTATTGTAGCTCCCTCTGCCTCTCAGCAAAATTTTTGGGATTTTTGTTTTGTTTACTTCTTTTTGCATGTTTATTTCTGAACTAACCTTTTGACTGAAACAGTGATGTACGTATATATGCATACGTGTTTTGGTTTTGGTTACTGAAGTAAATGTTTCTTTGCTTATATCTGAGTAAACTTTCTTTCTTCTTCTTCTTTGAAAATTTTGGAATTTTTGGTCCCAACATGGGGGTCAGACAGGGTCAACTTTGGGGGGGGTCACCCTGAACTACTGGAAAGACCCAGTCCAAAAGGGATTACAGTTTCACAGAGGATATGTCTCGAACTTCACGATGGTGTATACAATTTGGCTCTGGTACCTGTGGTGCGACCTGGGGGTGACCTAGACTTGGCAGGAAAAAACCAAAATTTCAAAATGAAATTTTTTAACCATTAGCAGCAAAGGAAAAATTCCTGCATTTCTTAGCTCAGTAGAGCCTCCTGATTAATTTGGTATCGGTTTTACCTAGGTTCGACCTTCTATGTGTGGTACAGGTGGCCAAAATTTGAGATGGTGTCATTTCAAGCCAAATTTCGCCAAAAATCGCTAATTTTTTACTAAGACAGGTCTGGTTTGGCTTTAAATGCAATAAAAACACGTTTTCTATGTGATAGGATGCTTAAACTGCATAAATTAAGCAAATTTCAAAAATTTCCAAAATTTGCCTATGTCTACGTGTTACGTTACCAAATTTACGTTACATATATACGAAATTTTCAAAAGTAAATTTGACATGAATTTTTGCAAAAATTATGTAGGGGCGCGATAGCGCCCCTACATAATATGGGTATAAAGGCGTCTGCGCGGCCCTCTGGAGACCGTGTTGGCCTGGTGCCAGCTAATTAGAGGTCCGGCGGTGGTAAAAAGGTTACCATCGTAAACAACTCGAGTAGTACTACAAGTACCACCATACGTTTGGTTCGAATTCGAAACTTCGAATTTTTGCACTAGGCGATAGTTACCGTGCGTTTGTTTTTTTTTCTCGGTGAATAACGCTTATTGGAAATGCATTTTACGGCTAAGTGTTGGAACGATGTGGGCATTTTGGCACCATACTACTATTATATGTTGGTAGACAGGATTTTTTTTTCTCTTTTTTTAATCCCGAGTAAATCACGCCTTGTTAGTACATTATCTTTTATTGCATAGACGTGATTTGCCCCGCGGCCGCCCAACCCCAATGCCGCGTCCACCTACAACAGGTATTACATCTGCCACGGCGATGCTGATGCATGTAAGCGGCTACGTCGTGACAGGATTAGTAGACAATTATATATAAACTCATACAAAGGCATGAGCGTATATATACACACAGTGACGCAAGGTTGGCAACCCGGGTTTGTACGCTATTAGATATTTAAATAAAATGCGACTGAGAACAACAAAATTAAAGTTATTTAGTTTATGAAAATACACACATTGCGTGAAACCAAATAAATTATGGCATGCAAAGGACTACTGTCCTTGTAATGCACGCCCCCGCATAAACTTGTGCAGCTGAGCTTCATGCTTTAACAATTTTGACTTAAATGTGCTCAGAGAAGAACAGGTAACAATACTGTCCGGTAAACAGTTCCAAACATTGCAAATTCTATAGAAAAAGAAATGACTTGCTCTAGACTTTTTATATCGCTTAGGTCTAATAGACAAACTATTATGGCCCCTTGTCCCTGCGTCAGGCGAATATGTAAAATAATCATCAAAAGAACAATCAAAGACATTATACACTCTACTATGCATCAAATATAAATCATACATTAACCTTCTCATTTCCAATGATTGTAGGTTGCAACGTTTAAGTCTTTCTTTGTAAGTAAAATTTTCAAGGCCATACAGTCGTTTTGTAAATGCACGCTGTACTCCCTCCACAGTGTCAATGTCTTTAAGCAAACTAGGTGACCATATCTGGGTACAGTATTCCAAAATTGGTCTAACATACGTCACAAAAAGTTTAGTTAAGAGGACTGCATCTCTACTAGAGAAACTGCTAAAAATAATTCCTACTCTCTGGTTGGCCTTAGCTCTAATTTGACTTATATGTTTAGAGAAAGTTAAATCATTACTCATCATTATACCCAGGTCCCGCATAAACTCAGTATCGGACAGAGATTCACCACCCAAAGTATAAACTTGATTATCGAATTATACGAAATTCCTGTAGATTGGAAAACTGCCAAAGTCGTTCCCATTTACAAAGGGAAAGGAAGTAAATCAGTTGCTGTAAATTATCGCCCTGTCAGTTTAACCTGTATCTGTTGCAAATTGATGGAACATATACTTCGCGGTGTTTTGTATCAATACTTTGACGTTACTCGTATTTTGTCGGATGTTCAACACGGGTTTAGGTCGGGCAGGTCCACCCAGACACAGCTTTTACACTGTCTTAGGGATTGGGTGGTGGAAATTGATAGAAAAGTACCAGTGGATGCAGTGTACATTGATATTAGTAAGGCGTTCGATACGGTTAGTCACTCAAAATTGATTTTCAAATTGAAAAAGTACAAGATTCCTACTAAATTTATTAATTGGATCGAATCCTTTTTGTCAAACCGGTCTCAAGTAGTGACAGTGGGGGGTATTGATTCACAACCGGCACAAGTATTGAGTGGAGTCCCACAAGGTAGTGTTTTGGGTCCCTTACTGTTTCTGGTGTATATAAACGATGTTGTAAATCGGGTTGAGTTTAGCAAAATCCAGATATATGCTGACGATACTAAGCTGTATCTCCCCTGTAAGACTGCTGCTGACTATGAGAAGTTTCTTAAAGATATAGATGGTGTTTTTAGGTGGGCAAAGGAAAATCAGTTAAAAGTTGCTCTGGAAAAATGTGTAATGATGCATTTTGGTTTCAATAATCCTGGTCGAAACTATGAAATTAATAATGTTGGTATCCCCTGCGTAGGCAGTATTCGAGACCTAGGTGTCATCTTTGATAATAAGCTTACGTTTTCTGAGCAGTGTGAAAAAGTCCATGTTACTGCATCGACTCGTGCAAATATAATTTTTAAGAGTTTTAGTTCTCGGGATTGGGCTTTTTTGGTGGCTATGTTTGTAACTTATGTCAGACCTCTCCTCGAGTATAATTCCTCTGTTTGGAGTCCTTACACTAAAAAGGATATTATTTTGATCGAAAATGTCCAAAAACGGTATACGAAAAGAATTCCCGGTTTAAGAAATAAATCGTACTACGAAAGACTGCGAACTTTAGGTCTTGAAACGTTAGAATCACGCCGTATTAAAGCTGACCTCTGTCAATGCTATCGTTTAGTGAATGGACTTGATAAAGTTGACCTTACGGATTATGTTATGTTTAGGGGTGACTTGGGTTTACGAGGTCATAATCTTATGTTGCAGGCAGCTCCATGTCGTAGAAACGAGAAAAAGCATTTTTTCGGTAACAGGGTTGTTAATGTCTGGAATTCTCTCCCTAGAGAAACCGTAAATGCTACTAGTTTGCAATCCTTTAAACAAAAATTGAAAGATACAGATATATCGGTGTTTTGTAAGGTTTTTAAGGCTGACTGACTGAGTTTTATTCTGTTTTATGCAGTTTTGTTAATATTATGCACGTATATATGTTTTCTCAATAATGTTCACGTTTTATATTGAGGCGCACGTAAGTAATTGTCTGTACAATTCTGTGTTGTCCTATTCAGTAAACGTTTTTATTATTGTACATAATTTTTGTGACTTACTGAATAAACTGTTTGTTTGTTTGTTTGTTTGTTTGTTATCGTTACGATAACCCAAATGCATTATTATTAGCCAGACACTTATTAGCTGCTACAGTCATTTGCCAATCTCTAGTCCATGCATCAATTTGAAAAAGATCATTTTGAAGCACATTTGCCCCATATGACTTATTGACAGTAGAGAAAATTTTCGCATCATCTGCAAACAGTCGAATTTCTGACAACAAATTCTCCGGTAAGTCATTAATATAAATCAAAAACAATATAGGACCCAGTACAGAACCTTGTGGTACTCCACTTGAGACTGGAGCATGCTACCTTTTTTGGTCATTTTGGCACCTGGCCAATTTTGGCTCTGTGCCAAGGTCCCAAAGTCGGACTTTCGCTATTTTTCGCAAATTTTGGTCACACTTTTCTAGAACTGGGTAGAAGCTGGAGAGGTCTAGTATCTTTTGTTGAAAATTACCAGTAGGGGTGCATAAAGTAACGAGGGGGATTTTTTAATTTTGCTCCCTAGCTTTCAGGAGATGGGCCCAAACTTTGCATTTTTTTGGCCTGTTTGGGCTAAAAGTTTCTAAGTCCCACTTTCACGAGAAATGGTATAAAAGTCGCCAAAAACGGCGTTTTTCGGCCTCGGGGTGGTCCCCATATATAGTAAATCGGGGTCGCTGAAAACGATGAGCATACTGCCGATACCGCCCGACGTGACCACTGGTCAGCATGGCTCCCGTGGTTCCTCGCCCAGGGTCAAAATTGGGAAAACTCCCTCTAAACAGCGTTTTTCGGCGTTTTGGCCGGGGGCATATATAGTAAATCGACTACGCTCGTTTCAATGGGCATATCGCCGAAACCGACGGAAGTGACCACTGGTCACGACAGCCTACGGGGCCTATTGACCACTGGTCAAACGGCCTAAAACTGCGTTTTTCGGCCGTAGTGCCGTGCCGGCCGAGTGGTTAAGGCGTTCGACTTCGGATCCGATAGTCCGAGGTTCGAATCCCCGCTGCCACAAAGCTTTCACAAATCCCCTTGAGCAAGGGACTAAGCACATATCGGTTCGCCGTGAGCTCTAGCCAACCCAGCTATCCATCCTTAATTGGTCGGTAAATGGGTACCACTATTGTGGGAAGGTAACAGGAGTCCGTGTAGGGCTTAAAGCCTTGAAGGGCCGGCCCCCCCTTCCACGGATGTAGTCATCATTTGAGGTGACACTCCTGGCTCTACGGCTGTGTATCCGGGGATGAGCACCGGCACCCCTTGTCCCTGAAGCAGGGATGGAGATATTCTCCAGGGGTCACCTTTACCTTTTTTTACCACCTTGGTCGGGGGCATTTATAGTAAATCGACTACGCTCGTTTCAATGGGCATATCGCCGAAACCGACGGAAGTGACCACTGGTCACTACAGCCTACGGGGCCTATTGACCACTGGTCAAACGGCCTAAAACTGCGTTTTTCGGCGTTTTGGTCGCGGGCAATATATAGTAAATCGACTACGCTCGTTTCAATGGGCATATCGCCGAAACCGACGGAAGTGACCACTGGTCACTACAGCCTACGGGGCCTATTGACCACTGGTCAAACGGCCTAAAACTGCGTTTTTCGGCGTTTTTATTGGGGGCATATATAGTAAATCGACTACGCTCGTTTCAATGGGCATATTGCCGAAATTGAGGGAAGTGTCCTGTGGTCACTACGGTCTATGGGGCCTATTGACCAGTGGTCAAACCCCTTAAAACAGCGTTTTGCGGCGTTTTGGTTGGGGGCATATATAGTAAATCCACTACGCTCGTTTCAATGGGCATATTGCCGAAATCGAGGGAGTGACCAGTAATCACTACGGTCTATGGGGCCTATTGACCAGTGGTCAAACCCCTTAAAACAGCGTTTTTCGGCGTTTTGTTGGTGGCATATATTCTAAATCGACTACGCTCGTTTAGCATGGCACTGTTCAAGCTCCTTGTATCCATTACCGCATTGCTGGAAAGGGATCCTTTAAAATGACAGAAGGACAAGAAATAAAAATGCTCCTCTGGAGCATGAAAAAGTAATATGGGTGATGGTGAGGTTGCAAAATCAAGAGAGGACTAGTCTTTAAAATGCTTAATATGGGGCTAGGTTAAAAAATAGAAGAGGACTAGGTTGTGAGCGAATTAATATGGGCACAGCTTCGCCGAACAACCCATATTCGCGGGATTTCACGTTTCGCCTTAGCTTAGAGCTATCAATGTCAGTCAATAAAAAATTAAGCAGTTGAATACTCATCGAATATAGCTGTTTGCATGTACTGTTAGACTAGCTGCTAGGAATATACGTATACTATTATCATTTTGTTGTGTTGAACTACCGCAGGCTCTACTACTAGGAGAAGTCTAAGGATATGATGCTAAAGCTATTGGTCCAAGTCAGGAAGAAATAGAAGATCGTGGGAGAGTCCTAAATTATTCTTGAATATAAATCTTCCTTATAAATGGATACGTAAAATGTGCTGGTTAGTATGAAGCACTTATCGAAGAAAACGTTTGCTTAAATAAAAGTTCGAATAAAGCTCGAGCACATACCGTAGCTGTAGGTTATTTATGAACTATAAACCAAATGTTTCGTGGATATGCATATATAATAATTTACATTTACAAACCGCGAATATGGGTTGTTCGGCGAAGCTGTGCCCATATTAATTCGCTCACAACCTAGTCCTCTTCTATTTTTTAACCTAGCCCCATATTAAGCATTTTAAAGACTAGTCCTCTCTTGATTTTGCAACCTCACCATCACCCATATTACTTTTTCATGCTCCAGAGGAGCATTTTTATTTCTTGTATTGATATTTTTTGATTCAGATGTACTAAAATGACACGCTCTTTCGAATGGTATACATAGTCAAAACTGTTCTGGCATGCTTCCAGCAAAAATTTCGGCTGGGTTTTTCCCCGCCCATGGTTTTTTCCCGCATTGGGTTTTTCCCATCGGTTTGGTCGAAAATTTCTCACCAACCGTAAGTGCTAGAGAGACGTTTTATGGCTCATTTTGAAGATCTTCGCAAGGCCTCATGGTAGTTATCGTTAGATTTTCGATTTGCCGCTTAAAAAAGTTACAGCCAAAGGTTCGAAAATTTGGGTTTTTCCCGCTTCGCTGAGTCGATTTCTTAGACAGTGTTGTCAAATCCTACATAAAGAACAGTGGAAAACAGTACTTTTAGCATACAAATTAATTACATAAATAAGTTTCTATAACTTTTCACTCTACATATCAGCACCTGTATATATGTTATGACTTTGTTTTGTTGTAACGTTTGCAATATTTTAGGCTCAAATTTAAAACCTTACGTGACCTTAGTCCTTAACGCATATATTATTACTGTAAAACAATATTAGTACAAACGTGCTGCGGGGAGCCCTCGGGTGACTGATGATCTGTTAAACACCACCTAAAACAGGTGGCTTAGTAGATCAGCATATCACTTGAGGTCTCACCGCAAGTTAAATATTGTAACACTTTCTGAAAACTGTGCATGCCTTTTATACGTAACTCCCCATTTAATACACTTCCTACCAAATTTCAATTTATTTCAACTTTAATTCTGCTTAACAATCACTTCCAATTATCCCTTCAGGGAATCAAGTTACGTATAAAAGACTGCTGCATTTACTGTTAGAGGGCAGTCTGACGAATAAACTTTACGTACTCTACGTCGTTATCGTCTATCTCTCAATTCTGGCTAATCGTCAATTCAATACTATCAGTAACTCAGACTATCAGTAATTCAGGCGAATATTTTATTTTGGCTAATCTTCAATTCATACTATTCTCATTCTGGCTAATCTATAATTCGAACTAATCTAATTCTGGCTAATCACTAATTCATTCCAAGAAAATAAACATTTTCGAGTTATTCATTTAACAACAATCCAAATTCTAGCTAATCACTCATTCACTAACTGTTACATTGTTGGAGGTTCCACCGAGATCAACGGTGAGATCAAATCTTGGACTTGGGAAAATCAGGAACAGCATCTGAAGCCTTGTACGACTGAAGCTGATATATATATACCACGCTAAGGTCGGAACCCGCAGATACATCAATCACACTTGAAAATTCCAGTTCTACTTAACAGGAGCAACTACCCAGAGAAGCCAGAGTACTACCAGACACCACTCAAATTCACTAATTGGTATACTGACAAATCAACAAACAACGATTTTGCTAAGCGTGCTCTGGATTCAATAATGCCGCCAATTCCACAACCACCTACGCAGCATGGAGGACAGCCATTTCCAGACCTTTCGCTACTCCACAGTACTCTACAGAGTTTGCCCGTAAGTCTGAGACAAGCCATAACTTGCATAAACGGAGTAACCAGTCTAATAGGGTTAAGGTATTCAGGCCAAGTTCACGAAAGCTGGAATGAATTTATCGAATCATTTGACATTATTGGAACAGCACAGTGGTGGACAGATGGCGAGAAAGCCAGAATGCTGCCCGTTTGCTTAGAAGGGCAGGCAAAAGATACGTATGCTGCCCTGGACGCAGCAACCAAAGCGAGCTACCCCAATCTAACCAAAGCGTTAAAAGACGCTTTGGAACCTGCAGAAATGACTCGATTCAAGATCGCACAACTACATCGCCGAAAGCAGCAACCACATGAACGGGTGTCAGAATTTGGAACCAATGTTAAGAAACTGGTAAACGGAGCCTACCCTTTATATATTTGATGCCAGTCACCAGGAACAGCTCTGTCTGGAATTCTTCATTTGTGGTCTTTTGCCACACTACAGTCGTTCAGTGATGGCAAAAGAACCAAAAACATTCGAAGAAGCACTCAGACACGCTAAACTTATCGAAGCTAGTGAATATCTGACAGCTGGTTTCAGCCCATCCGGAACCGCGCTTTGGGAAGCACCAACCGAAACATTGGCAACGCGCACAAAAGCTAATTCGCTAGATAATTCTTGGAAAGATGCTTTCAAGGAGATTAATGATAAGCTCCAAAAACTGGCCGTACAGCAAGAGCATCAAAATGGCTATATATGTCCTTGGATTGATGGAAAGACCTCAGGCATTGTATCTCCTAACTGCCGAGAAACACCTAAACGATCAAGTTAAGACAACTCAAAGCAGCGTATTGTGCCACTATTGTAAAACCCCAGGCCATATCATCATTAATTGTCGAAAACGACAAAGGGACGTGGGACCTCCTGGATGCGGCAGTAGTAGCAGCAATTGGCGTCACGCCCCAGCTGACCACCACAGCAACTACCGTGCCCATGATACCAGCAATCAAAACCCGACAAATTCATTAGTTCGAGGCCAACCAACTGGTGTAACTTTGGTGATCCGACCATGGCTGGCCAGATCTGGTTCAACTGGTTCAAAATTGAACCAGTTCCTGGTTCAAGCTACTGGAGATAGTTAGAAGGCTTAAATTTTGCATACAAAGGTTATTGGGCATGGGGAATTCACTGGTGGTGTAACTTTGGTGATCCGACCATGGCTGGGCAGATCTGGTTCAACTGGTTCAAAATTGAACCAGTTCCTGGTTCAAGCTACTGGAAATAGTTGGAAGGCTGAAATTTTGCATACAAAGGTTATTGGGCATGGGGAATTCACTGGTAGTGCAACTTTGGAGATCCGACCCATGGCTGGCCAGATCTGGTTCAACTGGTTCAAAGTTGAACCAGGTCCTGGTTCAAGCAACTGGAGATAGCTAGAAGGCTGAAATTTTGCATACAAAGGTTATTGGGCATGGGGAATTCACTGGTAGTGTTACTTTGGTGATCCGACCCATGGCTGGCCAGATCTGGTTCAACTGGTTCAAAGTTCCTGGTTCAAGCTACTGGAGATAGTTGGAAGGCTGAAATTTTGCATACAAAGGTTATGGGCATGGGGAATTCAGTGGTGGTGTAACTTTGCTGATCTGACCCGTGGCTGGCCAGATCTGGTTCAACTGGTTCAAAGTTGAACCAGTTCCTGGTTCAAGCTACTGGAGATAGCTGAAAGGCTGAAATATAATGCTGGCATATATATAAGCATCAGTGTTTATAAACAATTTGATTGCCTTGGGAATATTGAATTAATGTGATGATTGCGATGATAACTTCAAGTGTGATTTCTCAAGATTTCACAACATGGTAAGTTCAACATTTTCGTTTCTTCATTAGATTGGGCTTCGGTTTCGTTTTGTTGACTTATATGGTGGCCTTAAATGTGTACTTGGATGCAGCGGTGGAGAAGAAAACATTTACGTACAGCTTTGCAAAATTAATGTTTATGCGTCGTTATTCATGCAAGCCATTTCAGTGTCGGATTAAAAGTAAGCAAAAGCTAAATGAGCGTCAATATGAGCCCAAGAGAAACGTAGCGGCTCATATTAGCCGTTTACATCTTGTCCTCTACTTATTTAGATGTTGGCTCATATTAAACATTTTAAATCTTGTCCGTTGACCATCATAGCTCATATTAACTTTTCATGCGACTGCAAGGAGCATTTTTCCTACTTGTAGTATAAAGATTCGCCCTTTAATTTGCTACCATCCATCTGCTGCCTTGAGTTCCCTGTGGGGGTGGTTTTTCCCCTCTTCGTCACTGGTTTTTTCCCTACCTTGACTTATGTAAAATGTATATATATGTATGTTAGTTAACTATGTTAAATTACCAATAACTGTTACATTAGTTCTTTTAGTCATATGCTCTGTATTCGTACTTTGTCTCATGGAAAGTGTGCTTTGTCTGACGTTGTATTTCAACAACTAGTGAAGAGTCAACCGGCACTTTCTTTAGTTTCATGCTTATCATCATCATCATCGTGTTTTGTTGACGATGGTGGCAGTCGGAGCGGCGTCGGTGGGAGCTTTGTTAATAAAATTAGGACATTGGAATGGCTTAAGAACGACGATGCTGCCCTTTTGGAAGAATTTCCTACTTCGCTGTGGCTTTTGTTTTGGAATCGACAGCCTTTACTGACAGTGAATTCTATTTCGTCAACTCGGGAAACCTGTGTTTTGTGGCTGTCAACTGAACGTACGCACTTTAGGGTTTTTCTACTTAAGGTTTTCCTGAATATATATGAATTAAATTACGTAGTGTATAGATTTTACCTAGCTTCTTTCATTGTGTGTGGTCCAGGTTGCCAAAATCTTTTAAAGTCATTTAAAGGCTAATTTTTCATTTTTGTCAAAATGCCCAATTTTTCACTAAAATGGGTCCCCTTTGGTTTTAAATATATACACACTATGTAAAACACGTTTTCTATATGTACGGTGCTTAAAATACAGAAATTTAGCACATTTCAAAAATCTCCAAAATTTGCGTATGTTTATAAACGTGTTAAACATAGGTATAAAATTTTCAAAATTCAACTTTTCCTGAAGTTATTCAAAAATGTTGGTATTTATTTATGTAGCCCTACTAAAAGCAACCCGAATGGCACTGTCAAAATTGTTCTGGCACGCTTCCAGCAAAAACTCTGGGTGGAAGCTTTGGGTTTTTCCCGGCGAGAAAAATTTAATTTCTCCATGACGGCAGAGCCTAGAGAGACAAATTTCTATTCCTATATAATATGCCTCATTCGAAAGCTTAGGGCAAACCCTCATTGAATAGTATCAGAGTTGCCCTAACCAGTCGAAAGTTCTGGTCCAACGAAGAAAAATTGTGTCTTTCCCGCTTGACTACATATTAGGTAGTGCGCGTCAGCGCACTACCTAGAATAGGGAAAAAAAGGCGTATTGCGGCCTC
>JASAND010018100.1:0-36616 GCA_030248195.1 Trissonchulus latispiculum
CCGCACCAGCCACTGGTAAATCTGCGGTTCTGATGGAGGAAAGTCCAAAGATTTCGGTCACATTTAAACCCGGCTGCTGCGTCTTTTCTCCCGATCCAGGGTCACTGCTGGATGTGCACTAGGACCAGGCTGGTTCGAGCGCGCTCCCGCTTTGGGAGATTGGCTCCTCTGGGTCGCTTATAATGCGAACCGATCCCCAAAATCGCTGGTGCGGTAGTGGGTAAGGTATAAATCCCTGAGGTCGCCTGGACCAATAGGGGCAGAGGTATCAGGGCGCTCTTTGAAGTTTTTCTTGACAATAAATGAAAAGCCGTTGCCTGTTCATTGCGTTGTTGCATAGAAGACAACAGCTCTAGCACAAGTCGTAGTAAGTAATTAGCAATCACACGACCTGCTGATCGTAATAATTCACAATGTTAGAGATATTCTATCCGTAGAATCTGTCAAATAAATAAGGCAACGGCACAAATCGCACGAGCATTAATTCTGAAATCACAATAAGAACAACATGGATAACATGGTTGTAAGAAGTACTGGCCTAACTAAGGTGACCTTATTCATTCGAAAATAGGAAGAATCCGAGCTCATGAAACAGCCCCGGAAATCTAAACTAGGCTACAAAAAAGTGCAAAAACAAACAGATGGTGAGAGCATGATGAATGTGAATAAAAGAAAAAGGTAAGGAAAATTGCACACGCAGAAAGGGTAAACTACCTAAGATTAGTCTACGTAGAGGGAGAAAAGGAAAAGAAGCACACATCAAAGTTAGGAAAGACAAACAACATAACCAGTGTATGTCAAACAACAGACACTATAAAGACATGAAAAGTAAAGCAGGATCTCCTTTAAATGTCACAACAGGTAGTTTTACCGGCGCATCTATTCTAACAGAGTTAGTAATTTACCCCTTCTTTCCTATTATAGCATATTTAAACTCATATTGAGAGCAATATAAATTGCTATGGCTTGTCGGAAAATTATCACAATTCAAATTATCAAATTCGAAATTCAAAAATTATCAAAATTATCACCATTCAAAAGTACTGGGAGTTTGCCGAATGCCGGTTCAACTAATAGTCGGCCAACCCTCGAGCCAAGCGTTGTTCGTCGGCCGTCATCCGAAAATTTCTCTGACAATTGACTCCAACCCAACTCTATCCTTTTAAAAGATTGTGTTGACTTTCACAACCAATCCTGTCTACTTTCACAACTAAATGTCTACTTTCACAATTAAAAGTCTACTTTCACAACTAAAAGTCTACTTTCGCAACTAAAAGTCTACTTTCACAACGGAGGTGTCTACTTTCACAACTGAAAGTCTACTTTCACAAAAAGTCTATTTTCACAACTAAACGTCTACTTTCAGAACGGAGGTGTCTACTTTCACAACTGAAAATCTGCTTTCACAACTAAAGTCTACTTTCACAACTAAAAGTCTATTTTCACAACTAAACGGCTACTTTCACAACGGAGGTGTCTGCTTTCACAACTGAGAGTCTGCTTTCACAACTAAAAGTCTACTTTCACAACTAGCTCTTTGCGATTACGTCTGTTATATCGTTTATTATTCTAAAATTTGACTAATTCAAGAACCCGACAAGTAGGACATAAACAATGCTATTAAAGCTGTTTAGTCTACAGAACAGACCTGTATAAAAATTCAAAGCTTGAGCCTGTAGATTTTAAAATTTATATTGTAGGTACACAGCAATTTTATATAATGCACTTTATTCAAGCGAATGTCCCATAATTGCTTCAATCTTTAGAAATTAAACAGTTGAAGTTGGAGTTTGATCTCCTTTTATTGAGAACATGCTATTTGTAAAATTGATTGTTATTTAAGTTATTAAAGGCTGTCGGTAAACACAATTTCTATGAAATTTTGAATGTATGCGTTACAATGTCATTATCAGCTAGTTTATGTTCAAAATTTTACTAAAATCCTGGCATTTTAAGATGTTTCCGACAGATTCGGCATCGGCAAATTTTTCCATTTTTCTGATTTCCAACTATCAAAGGAACACATCTTCTTACAAAGGACTTAGATAATTGCAACACTCTAGTTGTGAAGTGCGAGTTTTCTTCACTTAGTGCCACACCCCAGTCGCTTTCGCTTGTTGGGGTAGTGCCAGACCCAATTTTGTTTATCTAAACGGGTGTGGGGCCTAGGTCTGGCACTGAATAATTGCCGCATGCAATTACCCGAGGCGTCATCAAGGGTACTGCCGGGGCAGAAGTGACCACGCGCTTTCACCGCATCGTGTGCACCCGTTGGCTCCATCAAGTAGGGGTTTCCCCCAACAGGACGGCCAACTCCTTGCAAATCTCGGATAACACAATTAGAAATTAGCCTGGGAGGGTAATAAAGGTTTGGCACCGTGACACCAGTTAATACGCTAGCTTATGCTGTGGCTGACTGCCAGACAAGTTTGAATTGAAGCGCCTAGTATTGAAAATTGAACAATGCAAAATTTGATCTGGTTTGGAAAAAAGTGAGACTTCTAGTTGTGAAGTGAGACTTTTAGTTGTGAAATGAGACTTCGAGTTGTGAAATGAGACTTCTAGTTGTGAAGTAAGACTTTTAGTTGTGAAATGAGACTAGTCGTGAAAGTAGACACAACGTTTTAAAATAAAGAAAAACAGCAAAATTTTAGCATGGTTTGGGGGTTTGCAGGAAAAATTACCATCTGGGCTTGGACCTGGCTGTTGGCCGGCCATTGGCCGCTGGCCGTTGGCTGTTGGCCATTGGTCGTTGGCCTACCAACGACCAAAGTCCGACCAAGCCAATTGGCTTGGCCGACGAAAAATCCCGCCAACGCCCAACAGTACTGGTATGCGTACTAAATGCTCGATTGCTCGACAATCGCTGGAAAAATTTTTTCTTTTTAACTTTCTAGTTTTTAACCTAGCAGGGTTAAACAGAGTTAAAACACGCACAGTTAAAATTAACTCCAAGGTTTCATGAAAAGAGTTAATTTTAACTCTACTCTACTCTAACTCTACCCTACTCTTTCTTGGAAAGGACCTTCACCTTGATTCCTTGAGTTTTAATATATACCTAAATTTTCTTGTTACTTTGACAGAAATCTTTATTCTTTGTTTTTAAAAGGTCTAAGTATTACGCTAGGCATTTGTTGTAGGCGGAAGTTCTGATTAGTAAAGGTCAAATTGTAGGCACAAGTTAAATTTGTAGTTTTGATTTGTATGCAAAGGACAGTTTGGAGTTTTGTTATTGCAAAGCGGTAGCTTCAAACAGTAGGCAGAAGTTAAATAGGCGTAAGTAGAGTAAAGCAGTAGCACTACCACCTTAACAGTAAAAATTTGCACAACTAAAAATACTGGGTCCAGATCGAGTCAGAGCTGCTGTCCCAGAGACCTGGTCCCGTGACCAGAACTGACCCGGTTTCGTCTCTGACACACGCACGTGGTTTTTTTAACTAAGTAAACAGTTTGTTTTGAATGAACACCCATACAGCAACGGTGAAACATCAAAGCCGGGTTTTGGCTAAAGTTTTCCCGTGGATTTTTGCAAGGGGTCCCGTTGAAGATTTGGACGACGTCCTTAGTCCTTATCTTTGTGTACTGTGGGAGTTTTCATAGATTAAAACTGCAGTTCACCGAAAATTACAAACACTCAGAAACTACATTTTAAAGCGTGTTAGTCTTCAAAGTAATTTAGCCAGCAGTGGTTAAATCACGTTCAAAGCAACATAACATGGATTGTTGGCGTTAAGCTTACTTTGATGACGCGGAGAGGAAGGAGACGAATGAAGGCACACTCACAGACTTTTCCGAAATACAAAAGTGGCCAGCCAATTGGTCTGTCAGCAGGCAGTAGCCAAAGAGCTTGGCCAACCTTGAATGGTGGGTTAATACGGAAATTACTTCATGCCATTATGATGGCCCTCTAACAACAACTCTGCGATAACAGAGACATTATGTACTGGGACCTATTTCATCATAGTCACAAGTTTACATGCCACAAGCAATTTCGGTTTCATCAACGATTAGTCACAAGCTACAAGTCACAAGCAAAGTCCCTGCTTGTGACAAGTTGCCCACAAGTTGATTTTCCAGTTTCGGTTTCATCCAGCCACAAGCCTCAAGTCACAAGTTCACAAGTCCCTGCAAACAGCTGCAAAATCCCACAAGTCAAAGTGTCACTTGTGGCACTCAAATTTTAATTAATAAAAAATTAATAGTAAATGAATTCACTCGTTTACTGAAGGACGACGACACTTTTTCTAAAGCGGAACAATTAACAAATGAAATGGCCTAAATTTTACTGAAATGTGCAGCGCGAAATTTTGGTATAAATTTGAAACTTGTTCAATGTATTAAACTGATTATTTACGCTGATTTATGCAATTTTCATTCGTGTATCTAAATGTGATAATTCTTTACTTAATTTAATTTTCTTGTATCCGTTTCTTTATTTTCTATTTGTTTATTTAATTACTGAGCAATTTAACTTTCGAAAAGTCTTTCGTTCACTGCATAATTCTTGAATTATTGTTTTTTGTTTACTGTAGTTATTTGGTTTCAAATTGCTTCTATTTTGGCCTCTTTTTTCTCCATAAGAACTTTCCTGAACTTGTGAGACGTCATTTCAGCGTGCTTGCCTGTCATTTACTTGTGGCTTGTGACTTGTGGCCACAAGTTATCTGCAAATTTTGATGAAACCCAATTTTGGAAAACTTGTGGCCACAAGTCACAAGTTGTGGCTTGTGAACTTGTGACCAATGATGAAATCGGTGGTTTAGATAAAGGGCAAAAGCATGGCTTAAGTAAGTATTTGCTATATTATGTAGATAGTATGTTACATCTACATGCAGTAAGATTAAGGTGCACTCATAGTTGCGAACGCATGAGACGCACGTCGACGCCTCAGATTGTAACATGCCGTTCTAACCGTTTAAATTCAGTTGTAACGAATTCATGCTGACGAACGCATGCAGACGCGTGTCTGCTTGCAACAGGAACTATGAATGCACCTTTAAAGTTGGATTTGGTATCAATATATTAATTTAAAATTTGAATTAATAACTTTTAGAGTCAATAGTCCAATTCAAGAATGAGATAAGTATATACTACAGTAAATCATCTAGTTTCGGATTTCTGAAGGCACTTCAAACAGATTCCCTCCAGTTTCAGATAAGTTGTTTTTCTGTCCCTGGTCTTTGTTTAAAAGGAAGTGTTGTTATATGAATGTATATTACGAACAAAGGATATAAGGGAATTATTTATATAAGTGCGCGCCCAAAATTTATCAACCAATCAGAATTTGCAATTCTGGCCTCTCATTTAACACAGACGTAATAGGTAGATGGGACTTGTCAACTTAATATTATTTCGACCTCATTTCTTTACCCTGAAATTTCCACGATATATATATCTTCGAAATCTGATAAGGTGTATTTCACAAACTCCGATGACGAATTCACATTGTTGCATAGTGAGACTTAGCTGGCAGTACTAGGATGGGTAAGTCGAGTTGTAATGACAAATGCATTTTTCTATAAAATGCGTCCAATACAGTGGTTTCGTTACATGGTTTTTACACATAACTTTTGAAAACTGAAATAATTAAATTAAATTAGGTCTTAAAGTGTATCTTTATAACTCGATAGAATTTTCTAATGAAATGACTGTTAACGTTTAGTGTGCTTAGTTTACAAATTATTAACATTGGCCCTTTTGTTTGTATTCTTGAAATTAGAATTAATAGTTAAAGACTGTTTGCTTGTCACTTGTTTTATTCAACTTCAATCTAAAATCACGTATATAATTCAGACATTATTTACTCTGTTTAAATATTTCAACTTATTTATTATGATTCTTGTTTGATTTTCTTGAGTTTAGTTAGATGACTTATAAAACCTCGTTTCCGTCGGGCTTCGAATTCTTTGGAACTTTACATTCATCAAACGTTTTGACAAGGGGAAGGAAACGGCAGGGAATCAAGCTAAACACAGTTCTAGTCGCAGTGTAGTCCCACCTGTTCACCTTCAAGAAAAACCGCTGAAGATAAATGATGAATGAAAGCTAATCCTTCTGTCGCCATTTTAACCTTTGCGCTTTAGCACTTAGCAGAAGGGTATATGTGCACAAAGAGTTTATTTAGTAGACGCAGTGTGAAAACTTCCCGCCCAATTATATGTTAGCTTGTGCTTTCTGTTGGCGCGTCCAATAAGAAATACCATAAACTCTACCTGACAGGCATAAAATATCTGAAAGTTAATGGGGGACCCTAAAACAACTTCGAATTGCCTTTCGTTTTATTTGTTGCGTTAGGCTGTCATAACTTTTGTTTCAAATTCAGATTAAAATACTTCCTGTCAATAGGCGAAATTGAACAATAGGAAATTCCAAAGTGAAATAATAATTGAAGAAATTGTGAGCGGGAATGTGACTTAAGTCAATCCAGCTGTTTTCCCTTTGCGACTTGCATAGTTCTTTGTCACTGTGATGTATCTAACGTTTTGACTGCTTGCGCGCCAAACTTTCTTCACAAAACTTTTGAGACATCTAAGAAAGGCACGCACACATACATATATATAATGGCTATTTAACGCTTGTTTGATAGCGCACTGATAAACTTTAAGAGCCCCCTATATATCAGTAAAAATTGAGTGGTACTTGATTTGCCGCTGGCATTTGATTTGTTGCGCGTACGGTAGAGCTATCTTCACTGGGAAATTTTCACCTCAAATGAAATAATGCCCAGTAATAATTTTTAATTTCATTCAGTTTTCAAAATTAAGTCCAGTTCTGAAACAAGTTTTTTTTGAAATTTGTTACATTTTTCCACACATTTTTGTCTTAAAAACGCCGTCTTTTGTGCTTAGCTAGGCATTGGCTTTTTACGACACTTCATTCAGACAAAACATGAGCGGGGTGGGCTGGCTAGAGTTTGCGCGCTTAGTTGTTTATTCGTTGCCCAGATACCAACAAGAGTCTGGGGGGATTGATTGACCAATCAAATTCAAGTGCCCCTTTTACTTCACATATGTATCCTTTGTGTGTATGTACGTGGCTATAAAAGCTTTCTCGGTTTTAGGAACGCACTAGTTGTCTGTCGGTTCGGCACGTAGGCATAGGCAGCAACCACCAGCGGGATTGACAAGGAGTATATATATATATACGTACTGTGACGGAGCTCCGACTGGTGTAAATCCGGAGGCAAAAAGGGCTCTGTTGAGAAGAGGTTTCTTGGTTCGACCCAGGATCGATACTAATTCCCCGATTGTTCTGGATCTGGATTAATAGCCATAGTCAAGAGAGATTTTGGTGGAAGGAGTCGTCCTCGTGTTAGACTAATTTATGTAAGTTGTTTCAACTGTGTGATTGCAGCAGGCTTTTCGCTTTATAGAGTCACGTAAATTAGCGTATAACATGACTTGCTTAATCAAATTTGTGGGCAAGTTGTAATTATAGTTGTGTTGTATTTATATACTTTTTCGTAGCCATTTATATATTATGATTATCTATACATTTTTTATTTATGGCGATATAGTATATATATGGGGTCTCTTGCGCAATTCCCCCCCCCCCAGCCCTAACTTTTGATTTTTTTGACCAATAACTTTGAAATTTTGTATGGGTCATACTAGAGGCTGACGAATTCAAAAATTTCAAAATTTTAAATTTTGAAAATTTAAATTTTATTTTGGTAAGGGGGAACTAAGGGGAACCGAAAAATTTTTTGAAAAAAATTTGCTGAAAACGTGCATACAGGGGTTTTCAGGGGTGCTGAGCACGAATCCGAAATCCGTTTTTCGATAAAGCTTTTCGTTAGCTCAGGATAAGCTTAAAACTTTAGCTTATTTTAAGCCAACGAAAAGCTTTATCGAAAAAACAGATTTCGGATTCGTGCTCAGCACCACTGAAAACCCCTGTATGCACGTTTTCAGCAAATTTTCAAAAAATTTTTCGGTTCCCCTTGGTTCCCACCTTACCAAAATAAAATTTAAATTTTCAAAATTTTTTAAAATTTTGAAATTTTTGAATTCGTCAGCCTCTAGTATGCACCCATACAAAATTTCAAAGTTATTGGTCAAAAAACATCAAAACTTAGGGCTGGGGGGGAATTGCGCAAGAGACCCTATATATGTCGTAGTTCAGTATGTATATATATAATTCAGTTCAGTTCGGAACTGAACTAGTCCAGTATGTAATTACACACTGGACTAGTTCGGTATGTATGTAATCAACGTTTTCAAAGCTATTACAGTTCTTGTTTATGAAACACCTCGTTGTGATGCTGCAAACGTTACAGGGTCTGTGAAATTGTGATAAAAGAAATTTGTTCCATTTCTCATTTTCTTGTTATTTTCTTGTAATTTTCTAATCATTTAAATTTTTTTATTTTGCATGTAACGTTTTCTTCTAGTTGTTTATTACGTAAGTGTCAGCTACGAAAATGTTCGTAGGAATCTGCTTCTTCAGAAAATATAAACAAGTTCCCCCTTAAAAGGGGAATAAATACCGCCGTAGTGTTTGCAATTTCTGTGTTCAATGTTTTGTTTGTTTTGCATAATACATAACTGTTTTGTGAACATTCTACTGTATTGTGACGGTAGCATTTGACTAGTTTAAACTCCCCAACATTTGTTGTTTCTGAGACAAAAGAAGGACAGTATTTTATGGGAAAGTATTCAATTATGAAAGTAAAATTCTACCGGAAGAAGGATTCGATCTGTGTCCGGACCAGCGCAAAGCGGACACTCTAACCACTGCACCACTCTGACTTTAACGAATTTATTGACTAAACCGCTAGAAAGAAAATTATGATTAAATTATATCTATGTTTATTTTAAAAAATTTATTATATGTAAATTCTAAAGCAAGTATACACTAAAGCAACAAATACAGTGCAAGCGCAAAATCAATCTTTTCACACGAAAATTTTAATGGCAGTTTTGCTATTTATTGATCTATTAAAACTCTGCCAATCAAGTGACAGGCAAATAACGCCCGGTTTTTGGGACTACGAAAAAGGCAGACAGTGATTGTTTGCAAAACAATTTACACAGCAAAGAAATTGAAGAAAATGGACTGTAACAATGCTGGAAAAATTGCAAAATCATAGAGAAACTGTTGGGCAAAAAAACCTGCGTACTAGGGACATGTGTTGAAGATAGGAAGGAAATCCTCCGCGCCAAGCAATTTACATGCAAAACATAGGAATTCAGATGGGTCAACCCATTACAAGTATACCGCCTCCGGCGGTATAAAAATTTTTTGAATACATGATTCTATTGTGCATTTGTATCTTTTACAAGTAAATTTGGTGCAAATAATTACGAATACTGATTCTATAACTTAAATGAACAAAAAACACGTACTCAGACATATTCTTGTGAATAATTCTGAGCAATTTAATACGAATTTCTTGGTCATTTTATTTTTACTAACATTTGTTGTTTCGTGCTTCAAATCATAAAATTATATTTTATTGTTAAAGCTTCATTTGCAATTAAAATAAGATATAATGAGATATTTTCCTTTCATACGTTGTGTTTTCCACATTCTTTCATAATATGCTTACTAAAAGCCCAGGCTAGCGAAATTCTCTAACGAGCCTAAATTCTCTAACCTGCCTTCTTGCGGGTTCTGGAGGATGAGGCTGCCATGCTGATTCTGAGGAAGGACCGGGAGGACAGTGCGAACTCAATCGCTGTGCTTCCACCCGTATTAGGCTATATCATTGAACAGCACGCTTTGAGGTCGTCTCACTTTGGTGCAGAGGCTGTCTTGCAGTTATTTTTGCATCAATGACTCGTGCTGTGTGCTGCTCCTCGGGCTAGCCGCCAGATATGGCAACGCCGAGGCCGACGGAGCATGTTCTTTTTAAAAAGGAGGAGACGTCATCCGTCGTGTCGTCGACCAGGCTTTGAGACTCCTTCTGGCAACTTGGTTGAGTTGTTTTTGACCAACCTTACGGGGCCAGTTTCCTGGCTAACACTTTGCACCTTCGGGTGATGATAATCACATTGTGATGTCTAATGCAGCAAACAACAACAACAACGAGATGGAAACTATTCACCTAATCTGACTCCGTCTGGGAAAGGAGATTTTTATATATTATGTTCGTCTTCGGGTTGACATTTTTTGCATCATGGCGACAACAATTTTAGCGTTACGTAAATGAAATTTGGCAAAGCAAGCCTAATGCAGGCTGCTAGACATCAGCTTAACTGCAAGAAAATTTAGTGCAAAAGTTACCAGACAAAATGGTTTTCAACCGTAATATATATTTTAAAATATACTGCTGTGGGGTCGCGCCCCCAGTCCCCGTTTGTCTGCGTTTTGTTTTTATTCATATTACTGATTGCAGCGAAAAGCTGATTGTCACAATTCTTGTAGCAATTGAAAATACTAATCAATGATTTACATATTCCCCATTCGTATATAAAACCTTAGAATCTTAATGTTAATTTCTTGGGTAGCAATTTTCGAAAACAAGTAAATGTTTCCTGGCGCGAATCGTGAAACTAAAAGCTTTTATCACAATTTCACAGACCCTGTAACGTTTGCAGCATCACAACGAGGGGTTTCATAAACAAGAACTGTAATAGCTTTGAAAACGTTGATTACATACATACCGAACTAGTCCAGTGTGTAATTACATACTGGACTAGTTCAGTTCCGAACTGAACTGAATTACATACTGAACTACGACATATATAGGTGTGGTTAGTGTCTTGAGAAAAAGCAGGCATGCGATAAAATTCAAAAGGAGGAGGGAGGGTGAGGGGTGAGGTCCATAGTTTCACCGGAAATTTATATAGGTTGGGGGGGTAAACTTCGGAAATTTGGGGGTCGACCCCCGAGATGTGATGGGGAGTACCCCCGCCCCCCCCGAACCCCCCCCCCAAAATTCGGACCTCAGAAAATTCAAAAGTGGCCTAAAAACGCAAAATTTTCTGTGTTTTAACGCTTTTCTGTCAAAACAAGGCTTGTTTTTATCGTTTTAGGCGTTTTTACACCATTTTAAACCAATTTTAAGCCAAAATTTGAGTTTTTCAGAAGTGAGAAAAGTTTTTCAAAAAATAACCATTTTTAGCAAAATTTAGCTAACTTTTTGGCCCCAAAAAGTGCTGGGGAGGTTCGGGGGGGGTAACCAAAAGTGGGGGAAGGGATAGTCCAAAAATCTGGGGGGTACAGTTGGTCGAAAATTTTGGGGGGAGTACCCCCCCCCCTTGGTGAAACTATGGTGAGGTCGCTCAGAAAGCAATTAGAGCGGGGGTAGCCCCGTAGTTTTGTGTCTTTCCCATTCCAAGCAATAAAAACTTGACCAGCCGGCCCGGCCTGGCCCGAACCCTAATTTTTTCTACCTAGTGTCCTTCCCGGCCTGTTCCACCTTAGGCCCTAATGGCGGAGGTTTTCTTGTTTTTTTGGATTAGAATATAATAGAGGATGCATAATGAGGAAATTCTGTAACAGACGTTTTGTTTTACTGTTTTACTTTTGCTTTGATATGGTGTAAAATAATCTCTAGACCGATGTATTCTTTTCTGTGCGATACAATCAATCAAATTGCAAAAATTTGGGCGTTGTAGGTCTATGCGGGAGGAGGTTAACTAACGTCTAGTGAGCGGTGATTTACCAAATGAACCCAAATTTTGCTCCAATCAATATATATATACTCCAAGTATCTGTCTGAACTTGTGTAAAGATGTCGTGACTTCGTTAATCCCTGCGTTTGCAGTGCTAGATTACATTATCGATATTGTCGCTGTTATTCGGTGCCATTTCTTCGAAGATGTGAGTCAACCTTGATATGTTAGCTAATCGCATGGCAAAAGATATATAAGTCTCTCTGAAGAAGTTGGGCAAAACCGTTCGTAGAACCCTAAACATTAAGCCAATTGCAGTGTGAACCGGGCTTAAATGTTGTTTCTTATTAAAGTCATTAATCGTTTTAGTTTCACGTTCAAGTTTCACATACGTATATATGGACCGTAGAACACAAATCTAAAGTCCGTTTTTCGAATCAAATCGTTGCTAGTTCGCTATATATAAACTAAAGTTACAAGCTTAAGATATGCTGAGCTAACGAAAAGTGGAATGTAAAAACGGACTCAAGATTCGTGTTATACGGCCTAGAAAACCCTATATGCACTACTTTTCAAAATTAAAGACAAAAAATTTTAAGGTTTCCTTTCCTGCCGATCCTGCGAATCGAAAAAAAATCGAATTTCGTATATTTATATTTGTCGTCTCCTGTGAATAGGTTTTCATTGTTTGCCTTCCTTTTACTATTCTGTCCCCGCGCAGTAAACTCTATGTTTAAGTATTGCATCCCTATAATATTAATATGTAGCCATCTTGCAATTTGCATCCATTTATTATGATTTTGACCGAACTTGGAATTCAAAAGTTAGCGCCAATTGTATTTGTAAAGCATTGTTAGATATCACCTTTCATGACTGTTAACATATTAATAATAATGAGTTTTGCGCCATGTTGCAAAGACAGCAAAGAGTGTCAATTTCTCGGTGAATAAGAATTAAAATGTGTGAAAGTAGGCTACTCGTGCAACCTGTTGCGCAAATTTTACGCTAGTTTAGAAAATTTTCATTCTAGAAAAGTTCTTTGATATATAAATTCTTCGCGGTTTTTATAGCAAGTTACTGAAACCTCGGCCTGTCAAAAGTCGAACTGTTTCTTTAACTAGTTGATCCCTTCTTTGCTTTGAGGATGTTTATCCAGCTTTTACAGATTCTTACCTTGTCTTAATCGTGACTGACAATTTGCTGACAGCGTGTCCAAACTGAGCGATGCTGACGCGGTGAGTGTTGACTCTTTCCACTTTGCTACTTTTGTCATGACCAACCTGGTCTTTTTATTGGCGAAAAAGTTACGATTTCGAAGTGTAAGCATTTATATAACTTATTGTTCACTTTCAAAGCTGCAAATTTTTTCACGGATTTCATGACAGTAAACTTCGACAGAGGGGTGTATTGCCTTATGAGATACTAGCACTTGACATTCCGATGATTGTACTCGTGTTAATACACGTACGTATATTTCTGAATAAGACGACACGTGAGGTATATAGCCTTTCATAAAATGCAGGAAAGTTGCATGATTAATTTTTCCTAAATAGGATGATTTTTCCGCAATTTTTATTTAAAACTTCACATACGTAAAATAGGGGTTTGTGTACGTAACGTATTATGACTTTACTTTCCTAAAGCGCCAGTTGTCTTCCGGCTCGTGCCACCCGTCCACCCTTTCTCGTCCTCAATTTTACATTTGTGTTTGAAATCAGTGCAATTTAATTTTAAAATTGCCAGAGGAAAAGTTTTAGGGTGGAAAAACTTTGTGTTAACATCTATGGGTCCGAGTCTGTTCTTTCCTTAAGATTTCTTTGTTTATTTTTGTACTAGGGTGATTGTGTCAACGTTTCAGCCTGCAGATAGCAGCTGTCTTTCTTGTTTCCTTGATGTTAAATCTTCTAATTGTGCAATTTTGTCCCCAATTTTCGGGAAACCGCTTTATATACTGTCTGCACTCCTCAGCTTTGCTTTTTATTTTAATATATACGCAAACTTTTGAACCTATGTATGCAGTAGCACGTCAAGTTGGAAAATATTGGATGAACCTTAATTTTTTGCTTAGGTTTTTACAAACATTGGAGGAGGCATACAGATTTCGTCATGTAAGCGGTTTGGGAGTACGACACGAGTACGCTGAAAGTCTTTCTTGTGATATATATATATATATATATATATATATATATATATGTATACTTGTGATATAAAGATAAATTTTGGTGTACTGGTCTGTTGAATGTGTGATGCATAGGGTATGGAAGTGTTACCTGGATGTTCTAATTTATATAGGAAACGACAATTATGGCTAATAATTCCGGAACAAATTGTTTGCACGTGTGATTATTTCCTAATTAATTGTCGAGTTAATTTTTCCACGAACTAGACATTTTCCAATAGTAGGAGTCTCCTACCCAATCTGGTGACCCTATATGACCTATTACTGTGAGACGAGATAGATGTGTGACCCCATCTTTTCTTCCACATTAGTCGCTGAGGAAATCTTGTATATCTGACTAGGTAATGTGTGCAATTTTTATTGTTTCCATTTACAGTGCAATGTATGGCAATCATTATGTTGCATGAGCAGATGTCTTTAGAGGTCTGCTCTTCGGTATGTGTGTGTATTAGTGTTGGAGGGCACTTCATCTCCGTAGAGAATTATATACTTGGAATATTATTACTTTGCACTTCTATATATAGAAAATGGTAGAATATGTATGTATATACTTTCCTCCTTAACTTCTAGTTCCGGCTAGTTTAATGTCCTCATATTTATAGGTATGAGTTTGCCCCGATCAGTCACATTTGCTTTACTTGTATATGTATATAGATATTTATTAACAATGAATTATTAATTCTTATTAGCTTTTGCTTTATTTAGGCCCTCCCCACCCCCGTTTCAAATTTTCTCCAAAAAGAGGGTGAGGGTTGGTAGGGCGGGCAATATAAATTTGAGAAATAGATACGTATATATATACATACGCGTCCTGGTCCAAATACATCTATATATACATATATATATATATATATATATATATATATATATATATATATATATATATATATATATATATATACACACTGCGCAAGTGTCGGAATGAGCATATGTATAGAGAAGGAGCCTGCTGTTTTGTTGAAATTTTGATGATCCTATATCCTTACCAGTTGAATTGATTAATTACCGGTTTTGTTTATTTTGATATTCTTTGGAAGGGGGCAAGGGCGTACGGGCGTACTGTTCCGTCATTTATGCAAATTTGGCGTAACATCCATCCTTCCCCTTCTACTTTGTACTGCTTATATTTAGCAAGAAATCTTCCAACATTTGCGTTTGCTTCCAGTTTAATTGCACATCTCCTTTTATACCATCTCCCCCTGTGTGTATGTGTACACTGTTTCGGATTTTAAAATTTTCTTACTATTTAGCCAATTTATGCCTATGTGAGCATGTTTATTATTGTAAATTTCATCCCACTGACGAGCAGCTGAATCTGAAGCTATTTAACATTTATATGTAGCTTGAGTTAATGGTTGACTGGCACGAGCGAGTCACTCCTAAAGTTTCCTCTGCAAATGTTGGGGGTAGGGGGTAATTCAAATTAGTTTTAAGCGCACACAGTTTAGGCGGGCATTTTTGAGAAGCTACCTATCTACATGTATATGTGCTAAGTTTCATTGTATAGTTTTGGTAGATGACACCCTTCCAAGCATTTCTCCAGCTTTCCTATATGATATGTATATATATATATTGTTGATTCATTCTTTCGAGTTATAACGCTTCTGCACTATAGCTTTATGAATGATATTTGCTTTGCGTTCCATTCGGTTTTTACTTATATACTAGCCGTCTATAAATTATATATGCAGGAGCATGTATATATATACGTTTTAGTGGGCTTAGGTTACACACGTACCTCTGGCTTTGCTTTTATCCATTTGTTCTTGTTTCATTCATAAATTTATTAGCCAGTGGTGGACCTCTCCGTTGCTTACCTCAACTTCTGATTGCTGCTTTAATCATCGCCACAGCAGTCCATTTTCTACTGTATTTTTATTTCATTGGTGTACTACTGAGAGTTAGTATATATTTCAATAAAACTGTGTTTATGTTGGAAATATTAACTTTTCTTTGATTTAATGGTCGCTTCTCAAGGGATTAGTGCTTTCAATAGGTAAGAAGAAACGGGTATATAAATAATATGTAGCTGCTTGTAATGTAAAATACGGATTTTTTCGATGTTGGGAAATCAAGACTATGGGAGAACTGAAGGATCTTTTGCGCTTTTCCCCCCAGCCCTAACTTTTGATTTTTTGACCAATAACTTTGAAATTTTGTATGGGTGCATACTGGAGGCTGATGAAATCAAAAATTTAAAAATTCAAAAATTTAAAAAAATAGAAATTTAAAATTTTAGTTTGTTAAGAGGCCGGTGACCAAGGGGAACCAAAAACATTTTGCTGAAAACTTGCATACAGGGGTTTTCTTGGGCGCTGAGCACGAATCTGGACTCCTTTTTCGATTCAAATTTTCGTTAGCTCAGTATATATAAGCTTAAGCTTGCAACTTGCGCGTGCGCGTGCAGGTGAGCGCGTGCACTGTACGACGGTTTTATACCTTTTTTTACAGCAAAGTAGTTTGTCTGCTACTTGGGAAAACCGGGTTTTTATGCTGCTAACTTGGGGTTAAGACCAGATGTAGTTGCCTATAAACCAGGATAAAAACTCCGCTTTCCCAAGCAACAGACAAGCTACTTTGTTGCAAAGGTATAAAAACGTCGTACAGTGCATGCACTCACATGCACGCGCATGCGCGTGCAGTGAGTCTAATTTTGAGCGGTATATACTGTAACGAAGGGCTGAATCAAAAAACGGATATCAGATTCGTGCTCAGCGCCCCAGAAAACCCCTGCATGCAAGTTTTCAGCAAAATTGTTTTTAAAAATTTTTGGTTCCCGTGATCCCCCCTTATATCGTATACGTATATACCAAACTAAAACTTAAAATTTTTTTAAATTTTAAAATTTTCTTATTTTTGAATTTAGCAGCCTCCAGTATGCACCCATACAAAATTTCAAAGTTATTGGTCAAAAAATCGAAAGTTAGGGCTGGGGGGGGAAGCGCAGAAGATCCGAACTGAAGTTCCTCATTTCCAACAATCATTGCATTTATTGATGTATTAGTGTTGTTAATTGTGATGATTATTAAGTTTTAGACATGATTTAACTTGATTTTATTTTATCTGTTTTTTGTTTGAGGGCCCGTAACAAGTGTGATACAGAGAGACGTCAATTGACCCTTCCGTCAGCATTCCTTGATTCCCGATCACGTTCTGTCAATTCTGCAATCATTGACGGTCGGAAGAGAAAATCTGCTGATCAGGAATTCACTCATTCGGATTCTGCCATCATCACTTCTAGCAAATTCCTGGCTTGTGTATGTGTTGATTTGTACTTTCCTTTTTTTAGTAATTGTTATATGTTTGCGTTGTATTTGGCTTTCTTATGATGCTGCTAAAATTGTTTTTGTTTTACCATTGATTTCGTGAGTTTTATTCTGACATTATATTTCCCCTTTTCTTTTCTGTTTATTTCTGTACTTTTTAGCCTTAGATTTCTGCGAAACCTTGTCTCTTTTTTTCTGTTTGTTAAATTTTGATTATGAGATCGCAAAGGTTTTGAAGGTTTTGCGCGTTTGCTTCACTGATCAACTTTATGTATACGTGTATACCGACAAGGATAAGGAAGGGTCATCTTGTTACCGTTGCAGAACGCCCACGCACCCCCAAAAAGAAGGGAAAGCTAATGGTTTGACCTTGGAGATATGTCCGTCCTGACAGAGGGCCTTAGGTATATAGCCGGTGCTCATCTCTGGATTCTCAACCCAAACCAGAAAAGCCTTAGACCACAGGGCATCCCTAAAGTTCTCTGGGTGCGCTCTTTTGGTATCAAATCTTGACCTGAAAAAATCCCAATTTAAGGTGGTGATTCCTTTTGGAGACATCAACTTTGAACCCTTATTACTCATTCATTACTTGGAGTTAAGAAGCCATTTTATATCAAAATGGAGCTTAATGTTTTTTCTTTCTAATAAATGCAAGAAAACTAGCCTCAGTTTTCTGAAACTATTTTACTGCATTTTCGAAGTACTTTAATTTTCCAGATTTTTTGCAGACTGAAGTAATTTTTTTCGTGAGGCATCGATTATACCATTCGATACCTCTATCAAATACCTGGGGACCCTTTTTTAGTTATTATAAACCGCTTTTCGTAATGGAGATATTAGCTGAAATGTATGCGCAACCTGGTTTTTGCCTACTTTCCCAACTTTAGCAAGCGACCACTTTAGCTAGAAAGCAGCAATCGGGGCAACTAAAAAAGGGTCCCTGGGTATTTTTGTGTAAAACATGTCTAGTAAGTGACAACTCTCTATCATGCATAGTAAATGCTCCACAATCGCTGGAAAAAAATTTGGTCATGTTTTTGCAAAAACTACATTTTTATGACAGCAGCGTACAGGATAGCATTTAGAAGATAATAACGCCACGAATAATCGGCCTCGAAGTGACCATCAAATTGACTCCATTCGTTTAATTTTACGGCTTGCGTAGCTCAAGAAATGGCGGATTATTTGATTTCTGCAAAAATGACAAGTTTTCAACGCCAAAATGAGAAAATCAGTTATATCTCACTATAGCGTAACGCTAGAAAGGTGCTTTAAAAAGCAAAAATGTAAAGCTCAACAAGATCTTTCGAATGAATATAATCATAGCTATGCAGCTACTGTCTAATTGTCAAAAAGCGGCAAAAACCGCCCTCAACGGAAACGTTGAAGTTTTGAAGCGGGATTGCGCGGAGGGTGTTAGAATGCTAAAAGAACTCATTTTAGAAAGTTTCATCAAATTTCATCCCGATTTGGACCGTCAACCAATAATATGTGCCCAAAAGGAATCACCCCTTAAGAATATAGTCTCTGGCGTCGTCGGGGATTTTTTACTCAAGTTACTGAGTCTTCTTATTTTAGCGATAATTTTTTAGGTTGCTCCGAAGAAATTGCCCTAAAATAAGCGTAGCAGTCAGCAGATAAATAAACAAACAAAACAAATAAATAAATAATTGTGTTTAATAATATTATGTAGGGGCGCGATAGCGCCCCTACATAATATGGGTGTAAAGGCGTCTGCGCAGCCCCCTGGAGACCGTGTTGGCCTGGAGCCAGCTAATTAGAGGTTCGGGAGGGGTAAAAATGTTACCATCGTAAAGTACTCGAGTAGTACTACATGTATCACCATACTTTTGGTTCGAATTCGAAACTTCAAATTTTTGCACTTGGCAACAGTTAGTTTGCGTTTGCTTTTTTTTTCTAGGTGAATAACGCTTTTCGGAAGTGCATTTTCTAGCGAAGTGTTGGAACGTTGTGGGCATTTTGGTCCAATTCTACTGTTATATGTTGGTAGACAGTATCCCCCCATGCTACCTTTTTTTGGTCATTTTGGCACCTGGCCAATTTTGGCTCTGTGCCAAGGCCCCAAAGTCGGACTTTCGCTATTTTTGCACTTCGGTTGTGGTGGACTTTTTTTCTCAGGCTAGCAGCTAGATCGGTTTGGTTTATTTTATTTGAATATTTCGGCCAATGCACACAAAGTAACGAGGGGGATTTTTTAATTTCGCTCTGTAGCTTTCAGGAGATAGGCCCAGACTTTGCATTTTTTCACCTGTTTTGGCGAAAAGTTTCTAAGTCCCACTTTTACTAGAAATGGCCTAAAAGTCACCAAAAATGGCGTTTTTCGGCCTTGGGGTGGTACCCATATATAGTAAATCGGGGTCGCTGAAAACGATGAGCATACTGCTGAGGTCGGTGGAAGTGACCCCTGACCCCCAGGGCCTGCGGGTCGGGGGTCAGGTGGGGGTCAAAAATGAAAGTCTTCAAAGGTGGTCATGTTTGGTATCAAATGAAAGCCCTTGGCGAGGCGATCAACTTTTGTCATTATGCCACCCACAAAAAGTGGCCCCACCGACCTGTGGGTGGGTGCCCCACCATCAGTGGGTCCGGTGTGGGTCAAAAATGAAAGTCTTCAAAACTGGTCAAGTTTGGTATCAAATGAAAGCCCTTGGCGAGACGAACAACTTTTGTAATTATGCAACCCACAAAAAGTGCGGGATGCCCGGCTCCTTCTTAACTCATTGTATATAATCTCACTGGAAACGTATCCATCATTAGGCCGGAAAATTAAGCTATGCCAACCAATTAAACTAGTTAAGTTAAACAAGAGAAATTCTGCAGAATTCGCTTTCTGATTTTTTCACTGCAAAATTTGGTACCAAAATGGGGATCCACTTTTTTGATGGGGAAGTTCGTTCATGGAGGCCTTCCCTTGCCAATTCTCCCTCGGCCTCGACATACGAGCTAATCTTAAGGCCAATGTTTAACAATATTGGAATATTGTCAGAGAATCTTTAAAGTGCTAAGAGGACAAGAAAGTAAAATGCTCCTTCGGAGCATCGAAAAGTAATATGGGTGGATGAGGTGAGGTTGCGAAATCAAGAGGACTAGCTTTGAAAACGCTTAATATGGGCTAGGTTCTAAAAGAAAGGAGGACTAGGTTGTGCAAGCCCGCGAATATGGGTTGTTCGGCGACGCTGTGCCCATATTAGTTCGCCCACAACCTAGTCCTCCTTTCTTTTAGAACCTAGCCCATATTAAGCGTTTTCAAAGCTAGTCCTCTTGATTTCGCAACCTCACCTCATCCACCCATATTACTTTTCGATGCTCCGAAGGAGCATTTTACTTTCTTGTTAATAATAATATTTAATTTAATAGTATTAATAATACCTGTTTAATAATTGTGTATCTATAGGTGGTTGTATGATTATAGGATTCGAAAGAAAATATTTACTTACATAAAGGTGACAAGAAACGTCAAGTTCCTATCGAAAAGGTATGTGGAGGGTTCGGCTGGCGGGGCTATGTTGCATTTAAGTTGTCGCAGCTTTCTTATTTTATTATTATTTTATTAGTCTCTTATTACATTATTCTTATAGTTTCTTATTACTCTGCTCAAGGCATCTTTTTCGGGGCTTGGTAAAACACGGATCTGCACCCGGACCGGGTAGGTAAAACCCGGACCCTGGGTTTTTTTTTGCGCCACAAACTGCGAAATTACGCAATTTTTTTCTGAAATACGCAAAAAATTTTGGGCCTTTGCGCCACAGTACGCAAAAATTTTTGAGCCAAAATATGCTTAAAAATGCGATTTGGAGTCAAAAATTTTAAAATTCTCCTAATTTTTTCTGGGGGCTGCCGCCCCCAGACCCCCGCCCTGTGTGTACATTTGCTTATTTGAGTTTACTCCAAAACTTTATGGTTGTTTGTTGTTGATTGATCGTGATGCTAAAGCGTTGTATTGTATCAGCTATGTTTTGTTTTCCACTATATAATTCAAAACTGCCTTTGCAAAATTGTTTGGGGCATCAAAGCATTTTATACAACACATCAAGTGCAGGAACCGTACGTGGATTAAAAAATGAAAATTGTAGATGTATATAATCTGTTCAGCTCTACAAAACTTACCCCTCGCACATGGCAGCACAATTTTCTTGGAACACACGAAAATGGACGGTTCCTGAATCAACTATTTATTAATTTCTTGAAAACTGAAAAGTTTTGAAGTTTTGAACTTGCAAAAGACATTCTTGAAAATTTTTTGCGCCTTCGGCCGCATCTACGTAATTGTTCCTATTTCGTTCCCAGCTATAGCATTAGCGTTCTTTCTTTAGCGTATTCGTCTCTGATCTTTCTTTAATGTCGTCAAAACGACACAATGTTAAATAATCATAATTCGTTGTATTCATTTATATGTCGAAAACAAGATAGTGAAATCGCGAAAATTTTTTTCAGAAGACAAACTTCTTGCGAAAACACAGTTCCGAAGTCCAATTTTCAACAAATTTCTGCTGATAAATGTTTCATATATATATTCTATTCACCCACTTTCGCGCTAAGAATTGCGTAAAATTTTAGAAGGCTCATTTCTGGCGTGGCGAAACGATAAATTAAGCATTAAAAATGCTGTAAAACGTTAAATAAAGTACAAAATAACACTAAAATAGGTTTTTTGAGCGAAAACAGGCGTGGCGCAATTTTTTTCCAAATTACGCAAAAAATTTTGGGACACTGCGCCACGGACCGCAAAAAGTTCGGACGAAAAAAAAAACACCGGACCCGGACCAAAGGGTAAGACCCGGACCGGACACGGTTTAGCATTTAAGTTTGACCTTCGACCCAAGTCCTTGAAGGTAGTGTTGGGATTGGCCGAAAATTTCCATGGTTGGCTTGGCTTGGCTTGGCCGGAGTTTGAAGTTGGCCGGCCAATTGGCCGTTGGCCGGCCAGCGGCCATTGGCCGGCCAATGGCCAACGGCCAATTGGCTGGCCGTTGGCCGATGGCCGGCCAATGGCCGCTGGCCGGCCCACGGCCAATGGCCAACGGCCAACTGGTTGGCCGTTGGCCGCTCGTTGGCCGTTGGCTGTTTCTTGGCCGTAAGCTATTGGCCGTTCTTTAGCTATTTGTCAACGTTGGCGAGTGGAATTTGCTATTTTTATTTGTCTACCGTGCTTAATTAGGCGTCAACTTAATTAAACTTTATTTCAATAGTACAATTTACAAGTTACAATATTTGTAAAATAGTTGTTCCAAACATTTAGCTCCAAATCGTGATTACTCTGTTTTAATTTTCCTGGAGGACCGCAATAAAGTGATGAAACGTTCATCATCAGACAAATTTCAAAACTACGTTGTTAGCACACTTAAAATTTGCATGCAATTAGCAAATTTAATTGTAAAATAACGTCAATAAAGATAAAAATTGTCAACATCTAAGTGAAAATCTGTAGTACTGTATCTAATGTAACGTTTATACAGGAACATGTTTACGATATTATGCAGCAAAATTAAATTTTTCAACACAGTTAAAGGCACAAGGTCAGTAAATTTTAGCTTGGTCAGCACTCGGCCATTGGCCAGCCAACGGCCAGCCAGTTGGCCGATGGCCGTTGGCCGGCCAACGGCCAGCCAAATGGCCGTTGGCCATTGGGCGTTGGCCGGCCAATGGCCGGCCAAGCCAGTTGGCCGAGATTTTCTCGGCCAACGGCCAATGGCTTGGCCGGCCATTGGCCAGCCATTGGCCGCGCCGGCCAATGCACAACACTACTTGAAGGATTATTTCTGTCTAATTTAGTGAATTACGGCGCTCTCTTCTTTTTCGTGGGTGGTCGTAGCGCCTGGCATATACTTTCATGTATGCTCGCTCAAACAATAAATATATATCAAAATATCAACCCAGCATAAGCAATTAATAGAACTCACGCGCATTAATACACCCTCTTGTGCGTATATACCATTAATACTGCAGTAACTAATACTGTAGTAACTGCAGTGCAATACACACACACGGACACACACACAACGTATATATAAATTTATATATGTCAAGTCAAGCAGTTAAATTTCATATTTTGTCCTGGTCTGGGCAGGTCCGGGTTTTACCCACTCACCCGGTTCGGGTTTTACCCACGCGTCCGGGTCCGTGTTTTACCCACCGGTCCGGGTCCGTGTTTTACCCACATCCTCTTTTTCACACTTCTTTATGAATTTCTTCAAATGTTGACATATTATGTCTTTGTATCGTATGCCGTCGTCCTACAGACTACAGAGTCACTTTTAGTCAAAATCAAAGGCATTCTTAAATCTTTACGTTTCTTCGTGCAAAATATGGCAACACACTGTATATACTTTAGATTTTTCTAAAAATCGCAAGAAAATTCTGACTAGTCTCAAAATTAATTTAGTGGTATATTGTAGTAATTTCCAACATTTCTACGCATGTTCACTTTATTTCGTTTCCAGATGAACTCCCAGGATCAGCGTGGTTGTCTCAGTTCACACCATTCGGCGCCTCATCTCCCAACCAGTTCCTCTTTCCTTTGGACGACAGGAACTGTCCCAATGTCTCATCCTGGTCTGGGGACCTTGGCAGCTCATTCTTTTCATGGTGCTTTTGTGGGGCGACAGAGTGCCCCCTCCTGTGATGCCCAGTCTTCTTCCTCCTCTGGAACTGTGCCTCTTTTCCAGCCACTGTCCACTTCGGCCTCCTGTCTGGTCAATTGTGCTGCCGTCGCCTCCTGTTCGGACAGTCTATGTCCGGCCACTGTACCTCGGCCATTGGCTTCAGGTTTTAGACTCGTAAAAGTGAGAGCATAAATTCTGTAACACATGAATATATATAACAGGGGGGGGGGGGAAATGGGGGAGTCCCCCCGAAATTGTATTGCCCCCCCAGGAATTTTTTCCTGCTACCTATATATGTGTAAAACGTCCATTTTTCAAGAAATTTTTGTAAGTCCGGCGCGAAATAAGTGTATTGTACCGTTATAATACGTGTTTCGCGCTTAAAAACGACTACCAATTACTCTATTTGGTGTACTTTGACCACCTTTTGCATCATTTGAGTGCATGAACAGGCACTGCGCCTTAAAAATTATTGTAATTTCAACGAATACTCGGTAAAAATTCCAGGAAGGTCACGAAATAGAAAAATTTCTCAGCGTCTGGGGGGCTCCCCGAAAACGTTTTGCGTTCCCCCCCCCGGAAATTTTTTTCTGGCTACGCTAGTGTATATAACTGAACTGAACAATAACTGTGTGTTACTTAGTTGTATTTTTTGGCATTACTACTAGATGATTATTCAGACTGTCGTCAGATCTAGGATACAACAGGAGTACAAGTCTTTGTACAAATCTTTCTTCGAATTTCTTCGAATCTATAATATATTCTATGACATGAGGCTGCTCTGTCTAGTTTTTATATAAGAGCTGATTAATTGTTTTCGGTCACAAAACTTCTGCTGGATGTTTTGAAAATGGTGCATTACTGTTTTGTAGGTTGCTCAAGAACGACAGACAGTCTCAGCTGAAACGGCTCACAGTGGTGCTTCTCCTTCCAATCTAATTCTAAATCCCCAATTTCGTTCCACCCCTCCGGCTGACATCGGTCGACAGACGTTTCGGAGTCATCCGTCTCCTCTGCCACGTCTGGATTGGGCGGACTCAAAGGATGTGTGGAATCTGATGTGTTGGAAGGATCGAGTCTATTCCAGAGACCCGCATTATCTCAGTCGTCATCCTCGACTTCAACCAAAAATGAGAATCATACTTCTGGACTGGATGGCTGAGGTTAGCGTCAGTGTCTTATCTTTCTTCTTATATTTCTTATCTTATCTAGTGATGAGTGACAAGTGATGGACAAACGTTTTATCACCAAGTACATATTTTAGGTGCTCTTTATCAGCTAACTCTAGATTTTGTAGGTTGTGTGGATATTTGAATCTCTTTAGAAATGTTGTGATTTCCGGGCCCGTTAGCCTAGAAGGCTATAATATGAGACACATCAACCATCTGAAGTCCAGCACACGTCACACAGCCGGAATAGGCAAGAATGAGGAGAGGCAAGCAACGACTCGGTAGCATAATTTAAGCACTTGGATGGCATCAGTGTAATTCGACTTGGCGATGCCATGCCACCGGGAACAGAGCCCATTTGCCCCGTTGACCAGGCGGATGCCAGGGGACACCTGTGGAGATATCTATTTGATGGGGTCCCTGTCTATCGGATTTTCTACGGAGGTGGCATCTAAGTCACCCTGTCTAGAAATCAATTTTTGCAATAAATCGAAATGGCCGCTAGCACGTGACTGCAGAAGGTATTTACATACGTCATATCTGAATCGGTTCCGGGCGACCGCAACAATGCTGTTTCCTCCCTTACCACACTGGATAGAGATTTCTTATATTCTGGCATCGGTCCACCAAACTAATTTCAGCTTGACTGCGGATCGTGTCCCAGTTCAATGATGTGAGGGTCTTAATAGAGCACTATCTTAACTAATCTCCACTGTTTCTGATGTGTATACCAACAGAAGCCAGGGTACTTGTTACATGGGGGGGGGCGCCCCCCCCCCGAAATTGACCTACCCCCTTGAAAATGCCTTCCCCCCCGAAATCGCTTCCTCCCGGGATTTTTGCTTCCCCCTCCGGGATTTTTTGGAGGCCCAAATTTTTGCCAAAATAGGCCAATTTTCAAAAAGTTTCCAGCTTCGCCGGAGATTTTTTCGTAAAATAGCTATTTTTAGCTTAAATCCCGGCATTTTTGAGAATTTTTTGCGTTTCACCATGCAAAATACGCCAACAAAAATACCGTTTTTGGCTCATTTTTGCAAAAAATTCTCCCCCCCCCAGGCCCGGGGGCCCCTCCGGGAAGCCCCCCCCCGGAAAAAATCCATATAAAATACCATGACAGAAGCATAGCTTAATCAGTACTTTTTGTAAGTGATCTGGTATGCAGGACTTATTTCTGTCTTTTGTAGGTGTGTGAAGTATATAAAATGCATCGTGAAACCTATCATTTATCGATTGATTTTTTGGATCGATATTTATCTCTAACTTCCGACATTCCATCTCAGTCACTTCAGTTGGTTGGTGTCACATGCCTTTACATCGCCGCCAAATTAGAGGTGACTACTTTTAAATATGTACATACGTAGCCTGTCAGTTGAATTGGAATGAGTTGATATATTCCTAAAAGCTTTCTATAATTTAATGTGTCTCTCGTTTACTAATTTTATGAGTTTTTGCGTGTCGCTGAGATTGATTTCCGGACAACGGTAATTATTTGAACTGTTTTGATTTTAGGAGATTTATCCTCCGAAAATTTGCGAATTTGCTTATGTAACTGATTCCGCTTGTACTGAACGAGATATTCTTAATCAAGAACTCATCCTTCTGCAGGTTTGTTTCTTTTCTTATTTCTCTTCACACTATAGCAGTGCCCTAAATAATTTGATTTTAGCATTGTCAGTTTATGTATTCGGCAACGTTTCGGCTGTGTAGTATTATATATATATATATATATATATATATATATATATATATATATATATATATATATATATATATATATATTATGCATATGTAAGTTTTTCATTTTGCACTTTTCAGAAGCTCCAGTGGTCCTTGGCGCCGGTTACAGTCGTCTCTTGGCTGTCTTGTTTCCTTCAGTCAGCCGTTGTTCAGAGTCGTTCAGAGGTCATTCTCTTTGATACCAAATCTGAGGCCATGATCACCCCCAGTGAGAATTCTGTCCCACCTCTTCCTTTGTCCGAGAGTCCCTCTTCACCACCGGATGTCACCATCTCTACTGCTAGTCTTCCTGGAGCCTGTTCTGTCTCTGGTCAGCGCACTCCGCGTCAAACCCCCTCAGCCTTACCCCAGCGTCGGAAACGATCCTTTGAACAGAGACCAGAATTTCAACCTCACTTTTTTGTTCAGCTGGCTCAGGTTTGTATTTTTTAATTTTTGTTCGGCAAGATTTTTGTCGTCCGTGAAGGGGGGGGGGGAAATAAAAGCTCAATAAATTATTAATAGTACTTTCACCAGCGTATTTGGTTTTTTCCAGCACTATTCATTGCCTTATTAATGCTGAATGTTTCCATTCGTTAGGGAATTCGTTGTGACAAACTGATGATCCATTCTACTCTTCGGCTAGTTTTTCCTATTTTAATTAGCGCTTGGTTATTGCGCACAAAGACTTTACCGCCAAGATTAGCTTTCATATGAGATTTCTTTGGCTTGGGTGTGTGAACGTCTTATGTGAAGGTTTTCCCTGAAGTGTCCCAGTTAGAACAACCTTGAATTATGTATGTAGGTACAACGTCATAAATTAAATTTTCTTCTCAAATTACTTGTTCTAAGTCTAATTGTCTAATGCAACTTGAGAATATATATATACGTAAGACAACTGTACGTATGCACAACTTGAGGATTTGCAATTCTTATGTCTTTGTGTGGCTATATTTTAAACTCGGCTTTTCTGCTTTGGGAAACCGAAACTTAAATTTAAGGAGCGGTCGTACACGCACGTCGTTGGGTGTCCCTAGCGGCTTGTTCCTAATTTGTAAGTTTGTTTCCTTGGCGTGTGAAATTAACGTAATTCCTGTGCAGCAGGCACTAAGGACGGATTTCTCGTCAATGATAATGATTACAGGCAATGCATACATAGACGAGGCTAGATCAGTTCCGGTTAATTTGCAATAATGTCACACATTCTTCAAAATGAATGTACGCACATAGCCACAGTGAGACGATTTAAAACTGTATGTTCAATGTTGACAGTCTTGTAATAGTGGGCGTTGTTAAACAGTTAAAGTACATATGTAAAGTGGAAACTGTGTAACAGCAGTTTCGTATTCCATACCTGCATTCTTACACCGCCATTCATGAATTCGGCCACCCATTCAGTTGTTTCACCACTTATGTGAATAATTTCTTAGTCTTAGTAAATTTGTACATGTAACAAGGACAAGTTCAAAATGATATTTCAGTTATTTTTTGTGGCAGTTAACGTTAACAGTTCTTGCACATAAAAAATTTATCTGGCCATGACCATGATGTTGGTTCTGGTAGTACTTTTGTGAAGTAAAATAATTTAAATAACTTAAATAACTAACGTAAACTATAAATTAACAATGGTGCAGCGAGAAGCTTTTTTCAAGCATTTTTCTACCACCATTATTTTTTGTAGTAATGGAGTTCTAGTATATGGACTCTATTCTTGTGTATGCTCGCTATGAATGAAATTCTTCCACGATTAACTCGCTCGTCGTTGACTTACGTACGTTTCCACACTAGATACTGTAAATTTCATTCTTCGGCCTTTTAGTTGTAGCAGATTAACAATTTTTTGTGATTTAAACTAGGCGCGGGAGAGGGGATTGTTGGAAACTTCACGCATTTCCCGCACGTGTGTGGCTTTTACACTGTTATTGTATACTTGTGCTCACGTATTTCAAAGAAAAAATTGTGCAATTATTTTGCGCGCTTTCTCGTGGTTAGTTAACATATATAATACTGTATGTACATGTTATCGTAATGTGTGTTTTACGTAATATAATAAGTATACCTGACTTTGACATTTGCAGCCAGTTTATATATATATGCTGAATTAGATTTTCATTCCAGAGCAAAAATAATTCCAGATTTTTCGGTGGGATCTTAAGAAAATCGGGCCTTTCACCTTGAAACTAAATACATATATACGTAGTAATCGGGTTTAGTTTCATTTCTTTTAAAATTTGCGGAATTTTCTTCGTCTCGTAGCACACAAATTAATAAATTAGTGTCTTTTAAATGTTTTTAATGAATCCTGCCATTTATACGTACGTATACGTTTACCTTATTTCAAAAGAGGTTTCTGCTATGTAATGCATTTACGTAGCACAGCACGCCATTTTAATTTCAGCAATTATTTAGTTTACGTAGTGTGAGCGTTAATTAGCATCTTACTTAAGAAAGCAAACATGTATAAGAACAAACAGGTTATACTAAATACGCACTTCACCAGTATCTGGACTTCTATAAGTATGTACATTGTCACACCGACGACAACTCTTATTTTTCGCAGGAAGAACCATAATGTAACAAGTTTCGTGCTCTTTATAATTTATAGTTGTATATCTTTTGCGTTCTCATTGCTTTGGTCTTTTTCCTTATTTTATTCTTTATCTCCCTGTTTCCACTTGATATATGTTGATTGTTTTCATTTTAGCTAGTGGATTTGTGCATGCTTGATATGGGCAGTCTGAATTATTCCTATAGTGTTATCGCTGCATCGGCTATCTACCACGTCATGGATCCTATCGAATTGGCCACGCTTGTTTCAGGTGGATATTTATTCATTTTGCGGATTCCTTCCAATTATATATGATATGCATAATAAACCGGAAATGCCGTAGGACGTTATTGTAGGAAAGCGAAAAAAGTTTCGATAATGCTAAAAATTTTCTGTAACATTCTGCTGTCCTAAACGCAGAGCGATTAGATAGTGTATACTGCATTTTAATTTATTTTGTAATACAGTTATTTGTTTCTACTTTTAGGTTATACCTTGGAGGAATTGAATCCCTGCATCAAATGGATGGTTCCTTTTGCCATGGCTGTTCAGGAGGAGGGACCGACTCCGCTCACTGTATTCCCCGGAATCCCTCAAGACGATCAGCATAACATACAGACCCATTCACCTAACAATACTTCCCTTATGGTATGCCCGCTACACTGTTGCTTTAAGTGCTTCCAGTATATCTGTTATTTTAGAATGGAGTTTATGGGCTGAACTTGTGATCGTCTTGTTGGATTTCTTTCGTCCGATTGCTATTCCTTCCTCTCTCAGCCAAAATGGCGTTTACATTGGTATAACGGCGATGCTATTGGAAGCCCTTCTTCTTGAAGTTTTCTGCAAGATATTTTTTAGAAAAAATTAATTCTTGGACTAATTTACCAACCTTTCGAAATTGTACCTATCTGCCCATTCTCAATTGAAAACCTGAACTAACTTTAGAGCTCCTTATTTTTCGATGTTCGACTGGCTATTATTTTTGTGTTCGATACACATCTGCGTAATTATCCTGTATATGTGTATGTGTTTTTCTAAAAGTAGTGTGTATTGTAGTTTTCTTCAGGAGAGAGTCGCGGAACTGCAGTCCTCTCTGGTGAAGATCGGGTCCAGCTCCTCCGTCGTCTTGTCTTTCGCTGGAACTCCTGGTGGCGAGTCACTACGCTTAAGTCATTCTCCCTATTCAGCGCCACAGCTAAGCGATATCTTCCCTACTCCCCCAAACTCAGATCCAAAACTTCAGGGGCTGGAAAGGGGGCTGCGTGGACCTGATACCACGCAGCTCATGATTTCTCCGGATTCTCCACACGATTACACAGAGTCGGAAATGTGGACGGACGCCGTTTCGGACTCTCCCATATTCTAATTTATCTAATTTATGGACGGACACCCTTAGATCCTATTTTATCTGAGATGTATGTAGTTTTTCGTAGATTGTCTTTTTGAATTTGACACTTGGTTTGGCCCATTAGATTGTCTTTTTGAATTTGACACTTGGTTTGGCCCATCCTCCCTTTGTTTTAGAACTTCTGATTTATGCATTGCTTTGCTCATTGATTAGATGCAGTTTTTTCTTTGTAGATGTTTGTTTGTAGCCACTTTTGCTACTGTTTTTATGGGGCTTTATTTGCATTTTCCCATGTAGATTTGTTTGTTGTGTAAGCTTGACGAAGTAAGACTCTAAGTTTGTTAATTATATATTGCTCTGCTTTCTTTGCGTTTGGATCTGTGCTCAATTTGTCCCATGTTTTTTATTTGCGGTTTACCATTGCCGTTTATGTGTTTTTAATATTGACATTTAGTTTGAATGCTCCTTCATTCAATTGTATTATTTACTGTCCGTGTTCTTTTTGCCGAATTGCTGCCTCTGTACACGGTTTTGTTTGTATATACGTGGCTGCTACTGTACTGTGTTTTTGTTTGTTTTTTGCTCGCTTTCGTTTCCGCTTACTAGGTTCCGCATGTGAAACCTATTCAGACATACTTTTCGATTATCCCATACCTTGGGTATGCATTTCTCATTTATTCCTACTCATTCATTTCTCGTTTAATGAAGGATATTTGGCTGAAACTATTGCGTTGGATACACTAAATATTGTCCTCGTTTAGCAATATCCGTCCCTGCATCCGGTATATCCACCTAGTAGGATCAGTGTTATACGGAGCTTGCTTGCTTACTTGCTTATCAGGAGGCCTGAGCAGGATCCTCCGCTGCTCCGATGAGTGTTATACGGAGCCAAGCTGGTGCATAGTGAGCAGTGGACATTTTTACTGATAACTTTTCAGAAGCTTTATAACTCAACGAATAAAAAGTAGTTCGTTTTTCCTTTAGTTTTTCTGGTGCCTATTCTTGCTATTTAATTAATTGTCTATGTTACTCGTACAGTTTTTTGGTCTTATCTCGATTACCCCCCCCCCAGTACTCAAAATCCTTAAAACTTGACCAAATGAGCTAAAATTTGGTGTGGGTATGTTTTCGACCACGCTGAGTTCAAATATCGCGAAATTTTTCGATTTCGCGAAATTCGATTTTTTTCGATTTCTAAGGGGGACCAAGGGAAACCGAAAAATTTTTTGTTTTCGATTTTGCTGAAAAGATGTATACATGGGTTTTCGGGGTCGTAGAACACGAATCTGAAGTACATTTTTCGATTCAGCTTTTCGTAAGCTCAGTATAAGCTAAAGATTTAAGCTTAGGATGTGAGCTTATACTGAGCTAACGAAAACCTGAATCGTAAAACGCACTTCAGATTCGTGTTCTACGACCCCGAAAACCCCTATATACATCTTTTCAGCAAAATCGAAGACAAAAAATTTTTCGGTTTCCTTTGGTCCCCCCTTAGAAATCGAAAAAAATTGAATTTCGCGAAATCGAAAAATTTCGCGATATTTGAACTAAGCGTGGTCGAAAACATACCCACACCAAATTTTAGCTCATTTGGTCAAGTTTTAAGGATTTTGAGTGGTGGGGGGTAATCGAGATAAGACCCCAGTTTTCTTGCTTCATCTGAGAAGTAAAGATGTCTTTCAGTTTACAGTTTTGCTTCTGTTTTGATTTAGTGTTTAGTAGTTTGTGTGTATAAACTTGTACGTGCCCCGTGTGTTTTTAAGTAAAAATGCACAATTTCTGTTTGTAGCATGCTTTTTGATCTCAACGAATTTTGATTTTATTCATTTTCATTAACTATTTCCAATGTTAAATGGATTCTTAATAGTGGAGGGGTTTGCTAATTATTTTGGTAATTTTAAATCTATATAATAGTTTTTGAATACATGAATTAAGCTAGTTCATTTTAATTAGTTAGATTAAGAGACAGTGATTAAAACATAATCTGCCAACGTTTAATTCACTGCTCTCGAAGTTTGTCTTTTAATACCTATTAATTTTTGCTGTTTAATCTTTAAAATAATACGGCCTGCACTTCTGTTTTGGTAACTAATTCTGCATTGCAGTATGACATTTTTGTGTTTTGTCGGTATTAGCTTTGATTGTCTGCTGTTCCTGACTTCGTATGCAAATCTTTCATTTGGTAAATTGTATCTATAGAATTTTTGCCAGTTGTCTTTGTTTGAATTTTGATTTTATTTGACAAGTAAACCCCTGTATTAATTACAGGTCTGCTGTTTCTTTTTAACTAGATTGTGGACTTTAATTAACCTTTAATAAAAGTCATTAGGTTACTAAATTTTGCTGGTCCCCACGACAAACAAAAAACGACAGTAGCTTTTAGGTTCAGAGATTTGTAGATTTGATATATAATTCTTAACTTTCCCCTGAAGTCTTTCACTAAAATCATAAAGTTAAATTTAACTCCGCTTAACTCTTCCGCGGAAAGGTCCTACATCAGAAAGCAAGGTTGTAAGATTCCAATAAAGAGTTTCGAGTTCCAAACAAGAATATATCTATATATACAGTAAGTACTGTTCGAAAGCATCTTCCTATGATGCCGGAGTCAGCATCACTGATGCCGGCATCAGGCTCAGTGATGCCAGTCTTTTGAATAGCTAGCTTTGACTTAGTTGTTGCAAAGGTTTCTCTTTTTTGCTTTCTAACTTCATTTACGGCAGCGACAAAACAGCTGGAAAGGGCAGTCTGTTTAGCAATGCTGTCTGTCTGCCAGTCAGCTTAGTGCTTGCAGAGCACTGTTTATACAGTGATATATAGTGTAAGAGCCTTTAAGCTTAAACATGGATATGCTCTACAGTATAGGCCTGTACTAAGAAAAGAAAGCACAGGCAGTCTAAAGCTGTAATCCTTTTCTGCATAAATTTAACTTTCTTTTCCAATAATTGTGTAAAGGTTGGAATGGTATTTGCCATTGAAGCTTCACATATTTTGCCTGCACAACTGAGCTCCAATGTTTAAAAATTATTAATAATGTTGTAAATTTGCAACTCTGCTACTTTTCTACAGCAGCGAAATAAAACAACCTTACTAGGCTGTGTGATTTCTGTTTTATTGCTTAAGTCGCTCAATTTCTGTAGCTTCTCTATTGATGTCACGTTACATGTTATAATGTTACTGTATTCAGCTCTCCAGAGCGCTTATAAATTCAAAGTTCAAACTGATTAATTAGTTAAACAATGGTAGTTTAATTATATTTCACTGACTTTTGATTAAATTTTAATTATTAATTCTTTTATTAATTATTAAGGCTGATGTTGAAACAAATCGGAATTGGTAAAACATTCTTACATAATAGTTAAATATTGAATAGTTGAATTGAATGTTAAATAGTTAAAACATATTAGTTTAAATGTAGGTAGTATTAAGTTGTTGGCCAAACTGAAAATCAGAGTTGCAATAAACAATGGATCATACACACTGAACTAGTTCAGTATGTAATCAACATTTTCACAGCTATTATAGTTCTTGTTTATGAAACCCCTCGTTGTGATGTTGCAAATGTTACAGGGCCTGTAGTGTACAGTGTCAGTATTCTGCGAAATTAAGATGAATAAAATTTGTTCCATTTTACACCTCTTTGTTTTTTCTTTTAATTTTCTAATCTTTACAGTTTTCATAATTTTTACATCTACCTAACTTTTTCTTCGAGTTGTTTATAAAGTGTCAGCTACGAACATGTTCGTTGGAATCTGCTGATTCCAAAAATATAATCCATTAACTTTTGAATACATGACCGTAAAGTGCGTTTGTATTTTTGAATGGTAATTTATGGTGATTGTTTGTTATGCGCACACCTTACAAAATTTTCAAGTTTCTCAAAACCATCTACTTTGGTATGCGCACACCTTACAAATTCGGAGGCATACGGTAAAATGCATCTACTTCGGTATGCGCACACCTTACAAAATTACAATTTTCCCAAAACCATCTACTTTGGTATGCGCACACCTTACAGAACAGTTCTGTATATTTCCTATTATTTTGTGGTCAGTTTTCATGTTTATTGTTTATTTCAGGTTAATTTCTTGTTTATTGGAGTTCACAAGTTTCACAATTATTGAAATTTTCAAATTCACAGAAGCGAAAAACAGAACACTATAAAAATTTAAAATCCAAGTTTGGTATATATCTCATTTCAAATTTTGGGTAAAGGAGAAAACAACTACACGTTTCAGTTTCAGAAAACAACTATATATATAGTCCCGGTCAGAAATAACTTTCTTATTTTCGCGAATATTCGTGTTTCGCGAAGACATTCGACACCAAAAATTTTGATGAGTGATCTCGAATGGGCAAATGAAAAGTCCTTTGTGTATTTCTTAGTATTTACACCAGGAAACTCTTCCTAATTTTTACCATACGTGACGCTGACTTTTAGAGAACTACAAAAATTCCTGTAATTTCAACTCTTTCTAAGAAACTTTTAATTGTTGGAGCTTGCTCACCTCCTAGACTTGATCTAACCTTTATCTTTGCTAATTACTATTATCATTATCCTAGATTAAAATATCATTAAATCATTAAAATATCATAGAAATCATTAAACCCAATAATAAATAAATAAATCATGAACCCAATAATCAAGAAATAATTGAAAACTGACCAGAAAGTAATAGGAAATATACACTAGAGAACTGCTCTGTAAGGTGTGCGCATACCGAAGTAGATGGTTTTGAGAAAATTGTAATTTTGTAAGGTGTGCGCATACCGAAGTAGATGCATTTTACCGTATGCCTCCGAATTTGTAAGGTGTGCGCATACCACAGTAGATGGTTTTGAAAAACTTGAAAACTTTGTAAGGTGTGCGCATACCAAACAATATTAAGCAAATAATTAAGAATACTGATTCTACAACTTAATTTTCTAAATTTTTAGAACTTTTAATAACATTTTAACTAACATTTCTATTTTAATAACATTTTAACATTTCTAAACTTTTAATAATAATTCTGAGCAATTTAATACCAATTTAATTGCTTTAAGATATTTATTTTTACTAAATGTGTTGTTGTCGTGCTTCCAAATCACAATATTATATTATATAAATGTTAAAGCTTCATTTGCAACTCAAATTAACTTGAAGTAACATTGTAGCCTCATTTTCACAAATTTTTCGATGATCACAGATTTTGTGGATTTCTATGCAAATTGATTGTATATGCCGAATATTTATAATTGCCTATTATATTGTGTGAGAGTGAGTACCTACCTAGTGTGAAACTTTGACCCTATGTACTTTAGGCAAAACGATTTGCCAGCAAAAGGCCGCATTATTTTGCAAATAAAGAGCTATAAGTTACGGTAAACGTTGTCCAGTGTAGTCAAATTTTAAAGAAGTGTTTAGTGAACATTTAGTAAAAATCAAATATCTTAAAACAATTAAATTGGTATTAAATTGCTCAGAATTATTTATACGTAATGTCTGAGCTGAGTATTTGTTTTTGAAAATTAAGTTGTAGAATCAGTATTCTTAATTATTTGCAATAAATTACCATTCAAAAATACAAACGCACTTTACGGTCATGTATTCAAAAGTTAATGGATTATATTTTTGGAATCAGCAGATTCCAACGAACATGTTCGTAGCTGACACTTTATAAACAACTCAAAGAAAAAGTTAGGTAGATGTAAAAATTAAGAAAACTGTAAAGATTAGAAAATTAAAAGAAAAAACAAAGAGGTGTAAAATGGAACAAATTTTATTCATCTTAATTTCGCAGAATACTGACACTGTACACTACAGGCCCTGTAACATTTGCAACATCACAACGGAGGGGTTTCTTAAACAAGAACTATAATAGCTGTGAAAATGTTGATTACATACTGAACTAGTTCAGTGTGTATGATCCATTGTTTGTGCAACTCTGATTTTCAGTTTGGCCAACAACTTAATACTACCTACATTTAAACTAATATGTTTTAACTATTTAACATTCAATTCAACTATTCAATATTTAACTATTATGTAAGAATGTTTTACCAATTCCGATTTGTTTCAACATCAGCCTTAATAATTAATAAAAAGAATTAATAATTAAAAATTTAATTCAAAACAAGTCGGAAATAGACGTCATTAAACTACCATTGTTTAACTAATTAATCAGTTTGAACTTTGAATTTATAAGCGCTCTAGAGCAATACGTAACTTC
>JASAND010018102.1:0-13684 GCA_030248195.1 Trissonchulus latispiculum
AGTTATATTAATGCAATTCTCGATTATTATCACTTCTAATGGTGCAAATTAGAGAGGTTTCTTTCCTATTTTGTTTATTTTTTATTCCCAAATTTCTGGTATCCCCAGTGCAATATTTTTGTAGACCAAGGGCTATAAATTTTAATCGTTTCAAGGTTTGCGTGTGCATTAAAATTTAATCCATACAACGAGTTGAATTCAGTTCCCAGACCCTACAAAGTGGAAGGATCGATACAAGCACAACCTTCTTATCCTGTACTGAAAGGTTGCGTCCGTTTTACGAGAAGTTGCAACTGTTCTTATTTTTGGTGCTTCTTCTGAATCCTCGGAATTTTATTCCAGTTTGTTCATAGTGTCTCCTTGTTGCAGCTGTTAAAAAATCAGTATTTGTAACACTGCTACAGTGAGACCTGCGTTCGGTGGACTGGACTTCAGTGGAGGAGAATCGAGCATGAGTTGCAACGAATTTGGAACTCTATCAGGATCAGGTGCAACTGTGAGCGCTTTCGGTCATCAGACTGTGTCCGCCAGTGGACCGTCGGGAGGATTTCCTGGCTCGGAGTTATTCTCCGCATTAGCAGGGTCGTCAGTGTCGGATCTGAGGACGCCGATCAGTCAGTCAGACGCTGAGCTAAAATCAACAGGAGGTAATGCACTGATCCTTCGACCTGTGCTTAACATAACATGACAACTGCAGCTATTAAGTTTGACTAGATATAAAATGTGATGGTCATTTATGCAGTACAGATATACACGCAAGTAGAGGTGCATTGACAAATGTATATATGTTATCCTGTGAACTATAAGCAAATTCTGTTAATCATTTACAAAAGAATATTAAAAAGAGCCTGAAATTTGTGTCCACATATTTGAGCTTGCGGTTTTGGTATATTTTAGCTATTTTTAAATATACAACTTTTAGGGAGGCTTGAAATTATTATACGTTCAGGTTGCTCTAAGGGCCTTTTCAAGAAAGGGTAGAGTAGAGTTGAGTCATAGCAGAGTAAGAGTCGAGTTAAAATTAACTCTTTTCATGAAAGGATGGAGTTAATTTTAACTCTGCATGTTTTAACTCTCTCTAACCCTGCAGGGTTAAAAACGGCGGGGTTAAAAAGAGTTAAAAATGCCAGGGTTTAAATTAACTCCATGCATCCATGAAAAGAGTTAATTTTATCTCTACTCTACCCTAACTTTCTTAAAGGCCTTGTTTTTGGAATCACCAACTTTGAAGGAATTTTACTCACTCACTACTTTGTGTTGGAAAACTATTTAATGTCAAGATGTAACTTACGACGTTCTCTTTAATGAATGAGAAAAAGAATTTTGGCTTTCTAGAATTTGAAAATGAGTTATGAAAAATGTGGTGAAAATGCGGAAAATGAAAAAGATGTTTTCAGGTTTTTGCAGATTAAATTAAAGCTTTTTGAAGCACATTAATTATCACGAAACCGCTCTTCACTGCAGGGAAATCAGCTAAAATGTATTCGCAACCTTAATTTTTACTTCTTTTCTCAAGCATTTGATAAGCGATTATGCAACAGTTGGAAAAGAGCTGCACACCAACTGAAAATGGTGCCACGAAAGTATAAGAAGAGTATAAGTATAATATAAGTTAAGTATAAACGGACATCAGAGTTATGTTCTGCTACTTTGAAATTTGTAATTTTCATGTATATAATTTTGCAGAAAACTCTATAATTTTTGTCTCGATCGTAAATTAAAAACCTTTCGGGAATAAATAAGAAATGTTGATTCCAAAAAACTTCTGAATGTTTATTCGTGTCGTTCTATTAAAGGGCAACCATTTGCAAGTTAAAGTTAAAGTTAAGTTAAAGTGCAGTTTTGGTATCAATCAAACAAGCTGGCTCCTAAAAGGAGCAGTATCTCGATGTCGAGTGTCTAAAACAAATGCTTCAGTTTCGGAGTGCCACTTTTTTCTACTGCCTTCTGATTATAATGGCCTATTTTATCGTTGGGCCTGAAATATTTAAGTGGCCTCGAAAACTTGAACAGAAACAGCACCAAGGAAACATAATAACTAAGAGTCTGTGAAGTTTCACGCTCTTAGTTACTAGGCTTACGACATGATCTGCACGATAACGGCTGACCCTGCCTCCCCCCCTAAATTAGACCCATCACTCCAATGAAATTCGTACGCTACATATGCCTGCGTTATAAAGCTCCAAAACGGAACTGAAGTAGTCAGTTAGTCCAAGGTGTGTTTGTTGCGAGCTTCGGTGCACGGGCATAGCGTGCCAATTTCTTTAAAGTGAGGGGTTTAATGGGGGGGTCAGCCGCTTTCGTGTAGATCGTCGAAAGCCTAATAACTAAGAACATGAAGCGTGCCACACTCTTAGTTATTATGTACGCTTGACAGTACCAAATATTTTGATACGGTTTTACCATGAAAAAGACAGGAACGAATGGCATCGTATTATAGGGATTAGGAAAAGATCTTAAAGGCTGTGCCCAATACTACTTGTATTAAAAACTCTATAAATCACTGGCTCAATTTCAAGTTCCTGTGTGAACGTTTTAAGGTTCACATGCAAAACCACACTCACTTAAAGGGTCCTCCCGTTGCCGTTGGCTGTGCTACTTCACTAGAACAACGTCAACTTGTTAACTGGAATTTAATCACAGAAACTAATTTGCATATTATGGCAGGAGAGTTTAAAGTTTTTCTTCAACCAGGGGGGACCTTGAGAGAAGGGCAAATTTGAAATTAACTATATCTGAAATTAAAGCCCCCCGCATTGGAATTTTACTGGAGACAATCGAGAAAATACTTCGTGAAATATAAAAAAGAATCTTCTCAAGTTTTTCTTACAAGCCAATACATCAATCTTCTTGGACCCCTTCGTGCAAAAACCATCACTAGGAGTCAGAGCAGTGTTGAATATAGACTGCAGATTTTAGTGTTGATGATACACAATTGATTTAGAGCTAGAAACGAAAATAGCTATCTCGCCTTTAGGCGAGATAATAAAACAATTTTGGCCTAAAATCCTACGTAAAAATTCTCAGCAAAATTGGAAGTACAAAACTGATTCCGTTTCGGCTTCCGCTTGTTAGACTGGCCCGTCAAATTACAAGAATATTTCAGCATGTTTCAAAACAACCAATCAAAATGAAGCAAGTACGTGCAGCCAATGAGAATTACTCTGCAAGTTTGTGATTGGCTGAACGACGTCATTGCATTTTTAGAGTTTATTTGCTGGAATAATTGCTTCAAAACACTGTTTTCATACAACGAAGTTATTTAAATTTACGTTGCATTACTTATACAACCACATGGACTGCAACAATTGAACAACCATCTATATCTTAACTCTGCTTAACCCGCGTGTTTCCACGGGGGTTAAATTCCAATGGAAAAAGCTTTGAGGGAGTTAAACAGAGTTAAATTTAACCCTTTCATGAAAAGGGTAGAGTTAAATTTAACTCTGCAAATATTTAACCCTTGCAGTGATTCTTGAAAAGGGTAGAATTAGAGCGAGTTAATTTTAACTCTTTTCAAGAAACAACGCAGAGTTAAAAACTTTAACTCTCTATAACTCGCAGGGTTAAAATTAACTCGTTTAACCCTTTCTTGAAAAGGATCGAGTTAATTTTAACTCTACTCTACCCTTTCTTGAAAAGGCCCTGAGTTTCTTAGCATCCTAGTTGTATATAGAACTGCGTCGTGCGGTGCGTTTTCCCTTGACATATAGGTCAATGAATCTCACATTGTATGTACGTATTGTAAAACACGGCTCAGCTTTTACTGAACTCATATTTTTTGTTTCCAGATAAGGATGACTCTTCTGACTCTGGAGACGAACGAAGCTCTACAGCAGAACCAAATCAGGCCTCCAGTTCAACCGCTGCTACCGTAGCGAGATCTCCACCAATCTCTGGCATCCTTTCTACCAGCACAGGAGACGTCGCCTCAGCTGCTACTTTTCAGCACAGTTTTAGATTACCGTTGCCGATGCAAGACACCGTATATGAAACGGCAGCCAGACTTCTGTTTATGGCCGTGAAGTGGGCAAAAAGTCTCCCATCTTTTACCAGTTTGCCGTTTAGAAATCAGGTATAATTGCTTTATGTCTGTTGTTAGGATAACTAGTAAACGTGATCTGTTTTAATTCAGATCATAGCTTTAATGTAAAACTTTATAGCAACCTTGAATGTGACATGTTTAAGAATTCAATTTTGTGTAAGTGAGTTAAATTGTCGTTCTTAAGGAATGTATGGATACTTGCCCAGTTTTGGTTACAGAGACTTTTAGTCAATTCTTCTGTAGTTGATCGATCTGTATCTGTAGTAGGCCTGTAAGAGACTCATGAGTATGCATACTACGACCAAGATTTCAAGAGATCCCATATGTTATCGCAAAGATCTCAAATCTACATATATATATCTGTAGCTTGCGTACTATTGTTTGCGTTTGAGCAAACACACATATCTGATTTTCTGATTTGTGTCTAACCACTAGCATAGTCAGAAAAAAATTTCGGAGGGGGCAAGTCAAAAATGCTCTGATATTTCCGCCGCAACTGAAAAATTGGAGGCAAATTCCAAGCAGAATTTAGAGCTTTTTGGGATATTTTGTGCAAAAGTAGTGCCGCAAGCGATAATTTTTTGAAATATTTATTCAAGCTGCTGCTGCTCATTAAATTTTTTCTTTTGCCTTCGATTTCGCCATGCCCCCTTGCCCCCCCTGGCTACGCGCCTGTGTCTAACGCAGCGTATACCACCCCAAGATATGGGTCTCACTTAGAATTGTTGCACTTACGTTTATGTATGCGATTGAAAAATTATTTTCACTGGGTTGCTAAGTTTAAACTTAACAGGAAAATCAATTGCATGAGAATACCATCCGATCAAACAAAGTTTGTTAGTTCAAACGTATTTAAAGGTATCGTTGCATAACAACGGAAACTGTCCCCTTTTGAGATTTCGGCCTTGCTGTTATTCTCTCTGAGTCTGAACTACGTCTACAGCTACAGAAGAACAGTTCTGTTTTGGAGACTTGATTTCAAAAAATATCTCAGTTTACGTCTCATTATTTTGCTTTTTTCTGTTTTTTATTCTCCTCAGGTTATTCTCCTGGAAGAAAGTTGGAGTGATCTGTTTCTTCTGAGTATATTCCAGTGGTCAACCCCGATGGAAGCTTGTCCACTATTGAATGCAGCTTTTCCTCCGCACACTGATGCCGATAACTTCGATGTGAAGCAAAACGATTTTCGTCTTCTACAAGAACTTTTTTCAAAATTTCGGACGCTTTCAGTTGATCACGCAGAGTTTGCCTGTTTAAAAGCGATTGCCTTGTTTCGACCAGGTTTGTTTAAGATTAAAATCTTAGCCCTTCCTTATATATTTCCTGTCTTTTATAATTTGTTAAGCTTGGAGTAATTTTGAAGACTTCGTTTCATTTCTTTTGTTTACAGTACTCGTTGCTAGTCAGTTCCTGTCACCTTTCCGTTTATTTTCTTATGTGTTGGGGATGTATATTGCAGAAGCAAGAGGGTTAAAGGATTCTCATCAAATAGAGTTTCTCCAGGATCAAGCCCAAGGACTCTTGGCACAGCACACAAGATTGCAGCCTCCTTCGGCTACATTGAGGTATCACCTGAGATTTTGCTTTATATGTACCTGAGCAGTTTTTAAATTGCTTTTAAATAGCTTAAAATAGATTGTTTCTGGCACAATGCGTAAAAATTCTCAAATTATGAATTAATTGAAATGAGCTTGGGCATTAAACTGAACTTATTGGTTGTTTCTGTAGTCAATTTTAGTTTCTGTTCTAGTTTCAGTTTTCGTCGGCGGTCCAAGGTGATTTAGTTTCAGTTTCAGGTCTCCTCCCAAAATAGTTTCTTTCGGGATCACAAAATAATTTCAGTTTCAGTTTACTTTCAAATGGAGTTTCAGATTCCGTTTCAGTTCATTCAAAAAACTGCAGTTTAAACAAACAAACAAACAAACAAACAGTTTATTCAGTAAGTCACAAAAATTATGTACAATCATAAAAACGTTTACTGAATAGGACAACACAGAATTGTACAGACAATTACTTACGTGCGCTTCAATATAAAACGTGAACGTTATTGAGAAAACATATATACGTGCATAATATTAACAAAACTGCATAAAACAGAATAAAACTCAGTCAGTCAGCCTTAAAAACCTTACAAAATACCGATATATCTGTATCTTTCAATTTTTGTTTAAAGGATTGCAAACTAGTAGCATTTACGGTTTCTCTAGGGAGAGAATTCCAGACATTAACAACCCTGTTACCGAAAAAATGCTTTTTCTCGTTTCTACGACATGGAGCTGCCTGCAACATAAGATTATGACCCCGTAAACCCAAGTCACCCCTAAACATAACATAATCCGTAAGGTCAACTTTATCAAGTCCATTCACTAAACGATAACATTGACAGAGGTCAGCTTTAATACGGCGTTATCCCAACGTTTCAAGACCTAAAGTTTGCAGTCTTTCGTAGTACGATTTATTTCTTAAACCGGGAATTCTTTTCGTATACCGCTTTTGGACATTTTCGATCAAAATAATATCCTTTTTAGTGTAAGGACTCCAAACAGAGGAATTATACTCGAGGAGAGGTCTGACATACGTTACAAACATAGCCACCAAAAAAGCCCAATCCCGAGAACTAAAACTCTTAAAAATTGTATTAGCACGAGCCGATGCAGTAACATGGACTTTTTCACACTGCTCAGAAAACGTAAGCTTATTATCAAAGATGACACCTAGATCTCGAATACTGCCTACGCAGGGGATACCAACATTATTAATTTCATAGTTTCGACCAGGATTATTGAAACCAAAATGCATCACTACACATTTTTCCAGAGCGACTTTTAACTGATTTTCCTTTGCCCACCTAAAAACACCATCTATATCTTTAAGAAACTTCTCATAGTCAGCAGCAGTCTTACAGGGGAGATACAGCTTAGTATCGTCAGCATATATCTGGATTTTGCTAAACTCAACCCGATTTACAACATCGTTTATATACACCAGAAACAAGACCCCGACCCCCCGTTTGGACGCCGTACATGTATAGGGGCGGGGTCAAGGGGGGTCTGATTTATGGGGGGGTCAGCCGATAGCGTACAGAGGATGTAGCGAGCTCATAATACATAGCGTATGACGCTTGTCATACTCTTATGTATTATGTACTCTTGCTAATATCAATGTACACTGCATCCACTGGTACTTTTCTATCAATTTCCACCACCCAATCCCTAAGACAGTGTAAAAGCTGTGTCTGGGTGGACCTGCCCGACCTAAACCCGTGTTGAACATCAGACAAAATACGAGTAACGTCAAAGTATTGATACAAAACACCGCGAAGTATATGTTCCATCAATTTGCAACAGATACAGGTTAAACTGACAGGGCGATAGTTTACAGCAGCTGATTTACTGCCTTTCCCTTTGTAAATGGGAACGACTTTGGCAGTTTTCCAATCTACAGGAATTTCACCATCGTTAAAAGATTTTTGAAAAATTAATTGGAGGGGAATGCATTGGAGAGTTGAAAATCTTTTGAGAAAAATGGCAGGTAAACCATCCGGCCCCCCACTGGAGTTGGTTTTGACTATTTTAATAGCGTCCTCCACATGTTTTCTCGTAATAACAAAATTTTCCAGCAGTCGAATATCATCATTATCAACTAACACCTCAGGAATATTGGGCATAGTATTATCATCCGTAACAAATACTGACGAAAACTGTTTAGCAAATACATTTGACATATTACGGTGTTCAGTAATTTCAGTTTGATTATCAACAAACATAGATATACTATCTCCAGACGAAAGTGAACTATTGACAAACTTGAAAAACTTTTTAGAATTTGGCTGTTTCAAAAACTTCGATTCTCTCAGCAAAGATTCTTTTTTAATTTCCATTTTGCCTAATCTAGCAATCTGCTTATAGCGTTGCAAGGATTCCTCAGTAGCATTGTCTTTATATTTACGAAAAGCTATCTTTTTCTTATTTAAAAACTTTTTAACAGCCGCTGAATGTTTATATCTGCTTGGAATCTTTGAGCGACTAATTTTACGAGAAACATACAAACTGATCAATTCTAGACACTTGTCTTTAAATAAGGACCACATATCATTAACCGTTTTACCCTCAGACAATAAATTCCAGTTCACCCTTACAAGATGCCGATAAATATTTCCATCATCCGATTTATCCCATAAACATTACCCAAAGTGGGGTTGCCCTCATTAGATCTTGGAATATTAACACGGAAAGATACTACATTATGATCACTTGAACTCAGAGGAGGTAGCATGTCCACACAAGAAATTAATGACAATTTGTTTAACAAACACCAGGTCTAGTATAGAAGTTTGCCGAGTTGGTTTCAACACTAATTGAAAAAGACCAAAGGCTTCAAACATATTGAAAAACTCATTTTGTCGAAAGGTACTACAGGCAACTCCATTTACCCTTCAGGTATAATATACTTCTAACCTTCAGGTTTCTAACCTTCAGGTATAATATAATGTGTATTTGATGATTATTTATTCTCCCACTGCAGAATATTAACGAAAAAGCTGCTTAAAACCCTTCAAATCTTCGTGTTTTGAAGACAGGTTCAGTGAGAGTTTCAGATCTTTACAATCTAGTTTCAGTTTAAGTTTCTGTTTCAGTGACTGAAACATCACTACTTAACGACACTAAGCTCATGAGTTTGGTTTGTATTATATTTAACGAAGCCTCGTTTTTAGTACTTTCAGCATACGTACTCAATAGTTCTAGAAATTAACGAACGTCGTCCAAATTGGCAACGGCAACGGGGTTCCGTTTAAAACCCCACAGGAAAATTAGTTAAAAGTACCCAGTTGAAGTCACGTTTAACGCATCTTACGGGGTTTCTTGTTTTTATTATTTTAAAAAAACGTTTTCCTTTGTAGCAGCTATAATTGCAAACCGACGCACGAATGCTTAGAAAATCAACACGTCAGATAGTCAGAAGAAAACTTGACCAAGCAAGAAAACTTTTGTACTAGCTGACAGGAAAAAATTTAAGCATCATAAAAACTAACCCCATTATGAATCCCGTCTTAGCGGAGTTTTTTTCAACAGGGTCCTATTGAAATTCCCGACTTAAGGGGGGGGGGGCTACGAACGGGTTGACACGACATCTTCGGAGAGACCTACTTTTCCACCCAACGTTAGCCAACATATCAAATTAAAAAGTTTAGGGTGGGCAACAATATGTCTCATATACACCGTTTTTGGCAGGACGCCAAAGTACAAATTTTAGTTCGAAAACTGGGATTTTTCAAAAAGGTTTTTTCAGCTCTGGTGGATTAACGGTTTGACCAATTCTGAAACTTTCAACCATAAATGTTAACTGTTACCAGTGCTAAATATTAAAAGTATTTGAAACTTTCAACCATAAATGTTAACTGTTACCAGTGCTAAATATTAAAAGTATTCCGGCTTTCGAGCGTTGCTTCATTCTTCAGTTATAACAGCTCAAAGTTTGAAATTTGGCACAAAGTTGCAAAGTTGACCGTGCGCCGTTTTTGATCTAACAAAATTGACAGCCCCTAGCCTACCCCAGCTTTTTACCAAATATTAGGCTCTAATAGGGGCAAACTGTCTGTGAGTTTCAAGGGTTTTGGTTTTCTGGTTAGTGTGCTAGCAAACTTTTTGTTAAGAAATAACCCTTATTTTTAGGCCTGAAAAGCTGGCTAAGCGCAGCAAAAATGGGGTCAAAAAATTTTTTGTCTCCGATTTTGCCGAAAAGGTGCTTATAGGGGTTATTTGACCTGCTGAATCCGAATATGAACTCCGTTTTTCGATATGACGCTTCCTTCGTTCAATATGCGCTTATAACTGTCTTAGAGCTTTTTGGAGCGATCGCCATCGATACTTTGAGAAATCAATCTAGCATTTCTAAACATTGGAGCGAGGTTTAGTGACATAGCTTTCGGCACATCTTGGTACACTCACTGGCCTGTAATGTGCAAAGTTTCAGTCGATTCTGCCACAGTACTTTGGAGTAATTGGCTCACATCTTCGAAATGGCACCAAATAACAGCGACAATATCGATAATACAATCCAGCACTGCGAACGCAGGGATTAACGAAATCACGTCATTTATACCAAAGTTAAGACAGATACTTGGAGTATTAATTGCAGCAAAGTTTGGCTCATTTGGTAAACCACAGCTCATTAGAAGTTAGTTAACCTCAACCCGTATAGACCTACAACACCCAATTTTTCGCACTTTGATCGTATAGCACAGAAAAGTAGGCAATGGTCTAGAGATTATTTTATGTCAGAACTAATTCCTAAGAATTTTGGTACCGTACCTTGCACATAGCGACCAGGGCGAGGCCAAGTTTGTGTACGTGTCATGTCGAGCTTTGGACCGATAACACCAACTTCTGATGGCTCCACAGGACGCTACGCTGCATGGAATTCTTTCAAACTTTAAACTATTTTACACTAAACCTAATACTATTATGTGGCAAAAGACTAGCTAGCTTTTCCAACATCGAACTTTTAGTGAAATTCGTAGCCCCCCCCCTTAATTATATTTAGAAAGTTTACGCCAAAGCGTGCGCGCAGTGCACAGCGTGCAATTCAATTGTACGCATACGGTTGTAGCATGGTTCGGTTACACTGTGCCGTGGTACGATATATAATATATTTGCGTTGTAAACTTTTGCTACACACACATACCACACACTCACATACCACACACACATACCACACACACACACACACACACACACACACCACACACACACATACCACACACACACATACCACACACACATACCACACACTCACATACCACACACACATACCACGACACACACATACCACACACACATACCACACGCACATACTAATTGTTTCTATTTGCAGGTTTGGTAGACTGTTGCTAACACTTGGACTTTTGAGGAGCATTAAAGCTGAGAAATTGGAAAAGATATTTTTCATGCGCACTTCAGAGTCAAGTGGAATGGAGAAAATGCTGTGTGATATGTACAATGGATGATTTGATTCTGATTCAAAACTTTCTAGTCGTTAACAGTGTGTTACTACCACCGAAATTAAACTATATGCGTGAGGTTGATGGTTGAGTTGAGTGTGACAAGCGTTATTAGTTATTAGCAAGAGTACATAATTCTAAGAGTACGCCACTAGGCAAGCTCTATGTTGTCAGAGCAAAAACTATGCTCTACACGCTATCGGCCCTCCCCACAAATCAGTACCTAATCGAAACGGGGATACGCTCACTCGCTCTATGATTATGCGCTTAAGCTAGAAAACACAAAGAGTGCGTGCGCGAATTTTGTGCCTGCTTCGAGCTTTAGAACACAAACATAGCGCTCAAAATACTTTGAAGTGATGGGTATTTGCGGGGGGGATGCCGTTAGCGAGCAGAGTAGTTTTTGCTCTGATAACATAGAGTGTGCCTAGTGGCACACTCTTATATTATGTACTCTTGTTGTTAGTTATTAGGCTTGCGATATGATATGCATAATAACGGCTGACCCCCAACAAATTAGACCCATCACATCAAAGAAATTTGCTAAGAATGCTTCGGCGTTGAAGCTCGCAACAGACACACTTTGGACTGACTGACTATAGTACGACCAAAAAATGTGTGTACAAACTTCGACCGTTTGTAGCAGATTAACCCTTGGAGTAAACCCCAACAATGTATATATTTTTAGAATCCTTAGGAACTCGAGATTTCGAAAATCCGAAAAATTCCGGATTTCATTCATGGAAAATCTAAAATTTTTAGTTTTTCGCCAAATTTATATCGCAATCAAAATTTTGTTTTCACGATCGAATAGAGCTGGTCCCGCTGCATATTTTTGCTCTTACAAGTTTTTCACGAAAATGCACCCAATTTCCGGAATTCCGGGTTTTCAAAATTTCCGGATTTTAAAAATTTTCTCCAATACCCACAAGATGGGTATCGTTCGAAAGATCTTTTCGAGTTGAACAACTTTTGTAATAGAATGAACTCTTGAAAATGCACACATTTCCCGGAATTCGAGAAAACAGGATTTTCCGGATTTTAAAAAGTTTCTCCAATACCCCACAATATGGGTATCATTCGAAAGCTCTTGATGAGCTGAACAAATCTTGTCATAGAACCAATATCTGAAAATGCACCGAATTCCCGAAATTCAGGAATTCCGGATTTCACTCTAGCTTAGAAGGTTTTAGCGAATTCCGAGAACTGGGCTCATTTCTGCGAGTTGCTTCTATTACAAGATTTGTTCAGCTCATCAAGAGCTTTCGAATGATATCCATATTGTGGGGTATTGGAGAAAATTTTTAAAATCCGGAAAATCACGGAAAATTCTGTTTTCTCGATTTCCGGGAAATGTGTGCATTTTCAAGAGTTCATTCTATTACAAAAGTTGTTCAGCTCGATAAGAGCTTTCGAATAATACCCATCTTGTGGGTATTGGAAAAAAGTTTTAAAATCCGGAAATTTTGAAAACCCGGAATTCCGGAAACTGGGTGCATTTTCGTGAAAAACTTGTAAGAGCAAAAATATGCAGCGGGACCAGCTCTATTCGATCGTGAAAACAAAATTTTGATTGCGATAAAAATTTGGCGAAAAACTAAAAATTTTAGATTTTAAGTGAATGAAACCCGGAATTCCGGAATTTTTCGGATTTTCGAAATCTCGAGTTCCTGAGGATTCTAAAAATATATACATTATTGGGGTTTACTCCAAAGGTTAATCTGCTACAAACGGTCGAAGTTTGTACACACATTTTTTGGTCGTACTATAGTTGTGTTTTTGAGCTCTTGTACGTAGGTATACCGTGCAAATGTTTTGAAGTGATGGGTCTAATTTGTGGGGGAGTCAGCCGTTATCTTGCAGATCATGTCGATCATGTCACACGCAAGCCTAATGAATAACCGACTGACGCTTGTCACGCTCTTTATTATGTACTCTTGCTATTAAACATCCTATATGCGTTTAGCAATATCAAGAGTACATAATAACTAAGGCCCTATTTCTTTAAAGATTAAACGGATTAGATTAAAATTAATCCGCATTAAAGAAATAGCACCTCGGATTAAACGGATTAAAATTTAATCCAGCTAGTTAAACGAGTTAAACGGATTAAATTTAATCCTATTTCTTTATTGCACCTAGGATTAAAATTTTAATCTAATCCTGTTTCTTTATTCACGCTTCCGATTGAAAGATCAACGAGTTAATTTTAATCCGACCTGCTAATCGCTGTTTCTTTAAAGATTAATTTTAATCCGTTTTATCCGTCGCCTGCATTTTCAACTAGTTTTTAATCCTCGTGCATGTACGCGGATTAAACGGATTCAAAGTTGGCGGATTAAAATTTTTAATAGCTGTTTCTTTAATGGCGGATTAAATAGATTAAAATCAACTGGTTTAATCCTCGGATTAAAAATGGTTGGATTAAGCGAGTTAATTTTAATCCGTTTAATCCGTTTAATCCATCATTAAAGAAATAGCAATTAAAATTTTAATCCGGCTGTTTTTTAATCCGTTTAATCCGACCATTTTAATCTTTAAAGAAATAGGCCCTAAGAGTGTGACAAGCGTCACACTCTTAGGCCCGTATTCATAAAGCGTTGGTACCCATACCACTTGTAAGGAAGTAGGGGTACCAG